>RCUC01098238.1:0-13440 GCA_003697995.1 Taxidea taxus jeffersonii | reverse complement strand
GGGGGGAAGCAGGCTCCCCACTGAGCAGAGAGCCTGATGCAGTGCTCGATCCCAGGACCCTGAGATAATGACCTGAGCCGAAGGCAGAGGCTTTAACCCACTGAGCCACCCAGGCACCCCCATACTTCCTTTCTTTAAAAAAAAAATATTTTATTTATTTATATACCTGAGAGACAGAGCATGAGCAGAGGGAGTGGCAGGCAGAGGGAGAAGCAAGCTCCCCACTGAGCAAGGAGCCTGATGTGGGACTCAATTCTAGGACCCTGAGATCATGACTTGAGCTGAAGGCAGATGTCTAACCAACTGAGCCATCCAGGGGTCCCTCATTCCCCATACTTCCTGTGTGCACACTGGGCACTATCCCCACTCCTCTGAATTGCATCCCCTCTCATTGGCTCACTTGTGTCTATGGCACTTTGGCTACCAATCAGTACCTCATCTATGAATACTTTGATGAAGCATCAAGAAGATAGGAGGCTTGTTAGCACATAATAGAGTCTCCATAAATACTCATGAATAAGTAAGTAATGGGAATTCATTGAGAGTCTTTGACAAGGAGATAGCATGATTTAAGAAAAAACCTTTGTTATTTATCTGGCAACCTTGTATAACTACGTCTGGAGAGATGCTGGGCATTTAGCAAGAATTCAGACAAGCTGTACCATCATAAAACAAATTAGGAATAGAGAAAAGTTTTGAAGCAAGGTATAATGATGGAACGATAAAAATTTTCAACTGAGAGGTAACTGGGTGGCTCACTTGGTAAAGCATCTGACTCTTGGTTTTGGCTCAGGTCATGCTCTCAGGGTCGTGAGATCAAGTCCTGTGTTGGGCTCTGTGTTCAGCAAAGAGTCTGCTTGGGGATTCTCTCTCTCCCTCTACCCCTCCCCACCCCACTCATGGTCCCCCTCTCTCTCTCTCAAATTAAAAAAAAAATTCTTTCAACTTCCTTGAAATGGTGAATACAAGAGAATAAAGAATAATTGAAAATTTGAGCTCGGTGACTAAAGAAATCCTGCTGTCACTAACAGAAATAGGGACTATCTGAAGAGGAGTAGTTGTGAAGAAAATTGAGTACAGAGCATTGATGGATTAACTAGCAGGAAGGGAGAGCAAAGAACTGGTGTCTCAGGAGAGAAGATGAATCTTCAGGCACAGTTAAAGGACACCTGCCCCTTGAAACTGTGTGGGATAAGCCGTAGCCTGAGAGTAACAAGAGAAGTGAATAAAGGATAAGTCTCCATTTTGTCATCTTTAATTAAGAGGTGGGAAAAGGGCAGAAACTCAAGAAATGAATCAGAGAGCTCTGATGTTTAATTTTCATAAATCCTTGATCTCATCACATCATCATCTGCTCAGACAGTTCTGAAAGGTTCAGAAATGACTGGGCATTCATGCTGGCCCTTTTCTTCTGGGTAGGCTCTTGATTCTAGGAGTTGGAATTTGCCCTCTTCTTTTGAGGACTATCAGCAACAAAATATATGAAATGAGCTACACTTGGGACCTTTCTCCTCATTTATACTTCCTTGCTCCTGGACAACAACCACGTGATCCTCTCACTCAATTACTGATCATCAATAAAACAGGTAATGATGGGGTGTGTACTCCATTCCTAAATGCATTCCCTGTTATGAGCGTCACTTAGAAAACATAAAATATGAGAGAGAAAACTGAGCTTTGGGCTTCTTCAGCATAAAACTGCTCATGAGGCTTGAGGGTGATGAGTACAAGCCCAAAATGGAGAAGGAACTAAGGAAGGATTTGCTGAGGAGAAATAAATTTTATGGTGGCTGTGTGCAAAATGAAATAAATGCTTACAATTCAGTGGGTTTGAGTGTATTTTATAGAATTGTGTGACCATCGCTACAACTTATTTTAGGACATTTTCATCTCAAAAAAGAAATCCCATACTCACTGAGTACTGACTCCCATTCACTCTGTCCCAAGCTCAGAGAAACCACAAGTTTTCTTTCTGTTTCCATGAATCTGCAACTCTGGACATTTAATATAAGTAGAATTATGCAATGTAGGATCTTTTATGACTGACCTCTTTCACATAGTATGATGTTTTCAAGGTTCATCTATGTTGGTGCATGTTTCAGTATTTAATTTTTTAATTGTGGAATAACATTCTTTTTTGGGACTGTGCTACATTTTATTTATTATTCATCAGTTGATGGGTATATTCCCCCAATAACTGGCTATTATGAATATTGCTGCCATGAAAGTCCAATTTTTTTATGAACATACTTTTTTTTTCATCTCTTTGGGGTATAAAACCCAGGAGTGGAATTGTGGGGTCATATGGTGACTGTATTTAACCTTTTGAGGAACAGGCAAACTCTTTTAAAGCGACTACCCCAATTTATTGTTATGCTAGCAGTTTGTGAAGATTCCAGTTTCTACACATTCTCACCCAAATTTGTTATTTCCTTTTTTGGTCATACCCCTTTTAGTGTGAATCAAGTAGTATCTTGTGGTTAGATTTGCATTTTGCTAGTAACTAGTGACCTTAGGCATCTTTTCATGTACATCTTTTCATTACTGACCACTGGAGAATCTATCTTTGGAGAAATGTCTTTTAAAATATGGGTTGTATGTCCTTTTTATTAAATCCTAAGGGTTCTTTATATATTCTAAATATATGTCTCTTCTTAGATGCAATCAATCCTCAATATTCACAGATTCTGTATTTGCAAACTTATCTAGTCAGGAAAATTTATTTGTGACCCCGAAACCAATACTTGTGACTCTTTCATAGTAAGTCACAGACATGCTCAGAGAAGTGAAATATTGGAGTCACCTGCTGCACAATTTCTAGCTGAGGTAAACAAGGTGATGGTCTGCCTTGTTGTTTCAGGTCTCACACTATACATAAATATCCTTTCTATAGTCCATCTAGGGCCATGTTTTTCACTTTTTCTTGCTTTTTTAGGTGATTTTGCTATTGAAAATGACCCCCAAGAATAGTGTCGAGGTACTTTCCAGTGTCCCTAAGTAGGGAAGGCTGTGAGGTAACTTACAGAGAAAATACGTGTGTCAAATAAACTTTGTTCAGGCATGAGTTAGAGTGCCATTGGCTGTGAGATCAATGTTAATGAATCAACAATATATACACCAAAACATATAAAAATATGGTGATATATTGATTGATCAACGAAACTGTTGTGACCAGAAGCTCACAGGAACCTAACCTTGTGTTTCTCTTCAGAGCAATAATTGAGAATTCACTAATTCCATGTTTGTGGTGATGTTAGAGAATATATGTACCATGAATAATAAGAATCAATGGCAAATATTTTGCAAATATTTTACCTCACCCTGTAGATTGCCTTTGCATTTTCTCATTGGTGTCCATTGAAACATAATGTTTTAATTTTTATGAGGTCTAAGTTACTTTTTTCCCTTACGTGTGCTTTTGGTGTCATATCTAAGTCAGCTTTACCTAACCCAATATCACAAAGATTTACTTCTATATTTCCTTCTAAGGTTTTTATACTCTTAGTTCTTATATGTAGGTCTCTGATCCATTTTGAGTTAATTTTTCTGTATGGTGTGAGGAAGGGATGCAACTTCAATAGCTATCCAGGTATCTTCCTAGGAGGGTCTGGACACCAACCTTCCTCATTCCTTCCAGTCCCATGTTGCAGAAACTCCATCCCAGGCAGTGAGAGGTCCATCCCCTCCTCATAAGATGGAAGCTCTATCCTAGGCACAAGTTCTTGACCAGATCCAGTCAGAGTGGATCTTCTGTCATACTAATCAATGACAGGGAATGAAGGTATAGATTTTTTATTCAAATGCCAGTTTCTTAGTGTTCTTACCCAGATTTACTAGATTTCTTTAAATAAATGTGGAGGTTTTTTCTTTTTTCGTTTTCTATATGCCCTTAAGACAGTCAGGAGATTTTAACTTATTGGATTTTTTAGTGATTTTCACAAGTTATGGTTGCCTTTCTAGGGGAAGGTCCACAAACCTCTCCAGGCCTTCATCCAACAAGTTGTCTTCTCAATTCAAGATACATTTTGAGAGTCAGTTAATAATGTAGCAGTAGTGAAGTGAGATTTAGCAATTTTGGTGGTTAATTACTGGAGATTGTCTGTGTCACTAAAACCTTAATTGTTATGGCCACTCGATGCAATATTCTAGGGGAAAACATCTATTCCAAATGCCATACGGTGGTAAATAAGACTTTCACCTTTCTTGTAAGCAATAATCAGAAACAAATAAATATATTATAAAGTAAACTGCATGACAAGTGAATAGATGTAACTCAAAGTAGCAAGTATGTTTTGATGTGGAAAAATATTCTGACCATCCATATCACAGTAAGGATCACATAAGGACATTAATTACAATTTTACTGTACAACCTGATACTGATTTTCTAATTTTTGTAATATACCTATCTACAACTCAGGGGAAAGCATTGATGACTTTATACATTCTGTGGAGCATCAGAACATAGCTTTGGAAGTGGATGTATTTGGAACCAAAAATGGCCTGGATGACCCATCTTATAATGGAGCCATCATTGTATCTGGTAATACAAAGGTATGCTGGTTTCTGTTTCATAATGTTTCCCAAAGGTGTGGAAAAGCTAATATAATATCAGTGTATTCAGTTCTCCCCTTTAGGAAATGAAATGAAAAACAAATACTGCTTTTATTACTTAGTGAATGGCAGTCATTAATATGATGAATAATTCATACCTCAATCATTGTCTACCAATACAAATGGCATGTATTAGCAAAATAAATACTATATAATACCCACTGTCAAGTGCATATTTGAGTCCAAAGAACTCAGATTTCCTCTCAGCAATTTTACTATACATATATTGTGAAACCTCTGTTTTATTCTTTTTTTTTAAGATTTTGTTTATTTATTTATTTGACAGACAAAGATCACAAGTAGGCAGAGAGGCAGGCAAGGAGGGGGTCAGGTAGAGCAGGCTCCCTGCTAAGCAGAGAGCCCGATTTGGGGCTCGATCCCAGGACCCTGGGATCATGACCTGAGCTGACGGCAGAGGCTTTAACCCACTGAGCCACCAGGCACCCCTGTTTTATTCTTTAACAGTAATACTTGATTCTAGCCTTAAGCCAGACATCTGGTGCCTTGAAAATAAGATACAGATATGTTTTGTTTTACTTACACAGTGTTTGTTTTTTCCTTTGATTATTTGACATCATTTTAAAAACATGATCTTCTTGTTAAAATACAGAATTTGGGGGCACCTGGGTGGCTCAGTTTTTAAGCATCTTCCTTCAGCTCAGGCCAGGATCCCAGGGTCCTGGGATTGAGTCTCACATCAGGCTCCCTGCTTGGCAGGAGTCTGCTTCTCCCTCTCCCACTCCCCCTGCTTATGTTCCCTCTCTCACTCTCACTCTCACTGTCTGTCAAATAAATAAATAATATCTTAAAGAAAATAAATTGAATTTTGACCTCTTCAGAAAAAAAAATGAAGATCTTTGAGAATTTATAACCTTTCTATTTATATTTTAGAATTACAGATTTTCATTAGCATGTAATACCAAAAGACTAAATTGCTTCCCAGTTCTTATGGATATTATTAGTAATGCACTACTTGGAATGATTATACCATCAGCACATATCCAAACTGACAGAAGTACCTTTTTAGTGGTAAGTATATTGACTCTCCTCCATCAGGATCTGGTGGAGATCACTCTTCCAAGTGCTGTGATCTTGTTCTTATTGAGTAAACTACTGCATAATAAATTACCATTTGGATTCATGCTAGCTCCTGGTTTTGAAAAATCAATACACTTTTAGAGCTTCAATTTTTTAAATAATCTCTACGCCCAACATGGGGCTTGAACTCTCAACCACAAGATCAAGAGTCACATGCCCTACTAACTAACCCAGCCAAGTTCCCCTAGAGCTTCAAATTTTTAAATGCAAAACAGAACTAACAAAATATTTTTCAAAGAGAATGTGACAAAAATGAACTAATGCAGCACTGAGACTAGCACAAAAATAACAAAAGATGGAAGGAAGGAAAGGAAAGGAAGGAGGGAAGGGGGAGGAGGACAGAGAGGAAAAGAAATTGAAGTCTTATTAGTACTTTTAGAAATGCTACAAAAGGAAAAAATTTAGGACAAAGTTCAGGCCAAAATTGCAGACTGGTTCCGTTAGAATTACTCCAGTTTCTTATAATAAATACTCATTATCTGAACCAACTCTAGAACTACCAAACCAACTTTTTCATACCTGGGGCAGTTGGGGCGGGGGGACCCTATTTCTAAAAAAGAAAAAAAAAATAGCCCAGGTGATTAGATTGTATACAGTCTTGTAAGTTTGGAAACCAGAATACCTATTAGAGTTTGTAACTATTCCTTTTTGATTATTTCTTCCTCTTAGAGAGTTCTTTGAACACAGAGACCATGTATTTTTAATACTGCAAAGTATTTTGTACCTGAGATAGGGCCTGGAACACGATAAGCACTAAGTAATTTATTTGTTAAATGTATAAATGAATGTCAGAGGTCAGCAAATTACCTATATTCCAATAACATATATGGCTAAGGGCCAGCTACACATGTGTATAGAAAATGAACCCACCATTATTTTTATACACTCCTGCAAGATCTTGAGTTAATTTCTTACAACGTACCTCATGGTGTGTTCACAAAATCAAAATCCCTTTCATTAAGAATGTGTAAGAAGCTAAATCATTAAAGCAAAAATTCTAATTCTCCATCAAGTATTAATTGATTTTAGAACCTATGCTATGGTTCATTAACCTCCTATCAGTTTTCTGATTTCTGAGGGAGGATACAAAGTGAGCAAATTGCCTTGAGCTTCCATCTGTGAAAACATTCTGTTTAAGCCATGAAGACTTTGACACCAGCCACTTTCTTTGACCTTGTATTTAGGTGCCCAACATCTGAACTTTGATATCTCCAGCAATTCATTTCCTGTTCTGTTTGAATTTACCTGTTCACTGCTCAAGTAATAGTCTTCCGTAGCTTCAGACCTTGTGTCTGTCCTGCTCAAAGTCATGGACTTACCACTGAGTACTGAACCCACCCAGCTTGTAAGGTGTCCTGAAAAGGTCCTGTCTGTCAATAAGCTCAGATTTCGCCTTCCCGTAGTTAGCAAGGGTTCCTCTCACGGTCAGGCTGAAGATGATCAGACTCTGCTTATAACTTTTTTCAGTGATCTGTGTGATCAAACACCACCTAGGTAGACCATGAAAGTAACACGGGAACTGCTTTCAGGAGAGTCTGTGAATCTTCCGTCCTCAGAGATTTTTCCGAACAGGAGCCAACAATGTGTGCAGCCAAGTTCAAAGGGTTTTCTTGGAGATTTTACTTCCCCTTCTCGTACCATACTTTCTCTCTCCTTTTGAACCCTTGACCAGTGTTTATCTGATTTTGTGATGAACCTAGACAGATACTTATCATCACTGTACCCATGAAACATCTAATAGGATTTTTTGACTCAAGCTATCACATTTGAAATAATTAAATAGGAGTTAAAAATGGAATGTGAATGATCATTATTTATTGTTTACCATAAGAGATGCATAACATAAGAAAATGACAGATCTTACTCCTTTTTTATTTTCCAACTGTGTCCTATTATCAATTCACTCACCTTTGAGTCATTTTCCTTACCCATGAATTGGGATAGAAAGCCAAGAGTTAAGCTTCAAATTTGGAACCAAAAATGGATAAGGAAAGAGTTTGGGAACCTCCACAGGAACCTAAGGCAGGAATGTATATCATTAGTTTAATATTTTTAGAAATGTATTCCAGAAAACAAATTTTGAATTTGTTATTCAGCTCATTGTATTCTTTGCATTTTCAGGACAGAGAGAGTAGTAGTCCATACGAATTCCAACTATATACCATATTCTGGTTGATTTTGATATCTTCCTGTTCTCCTTATATTGCCATGAGCAGCATTGATGATTATAAGGTAATAATGAAACTTTAATTACTTTGTACAGATAGAAGCTGAAGGTAATATAGGATTTTCCTTTGGGCTATTTATGCACATTTAATAGAGCAGCCAACTCAGCAATAAGTCCTAAGATATAACATGGGGTTTTTTTAAGATTGTATTTATCCATTTGAGAGAGAGTGAGAGAGAGCATGAGAGGGGAGAGGGTCAGAGGGAGAAGCAGAGTCCCCATGGAGCTGGGAGCCTGATGGGGGACTCGACCCGGGGACCAACTGAGCCACCCAGGTGTCCAACATTTTTTAAGTCTTTATAAATACAAGGATAAATAAGTAGATTACAGATAGAGGATGATTCTAAAATTTACATGGATAGGCAGAGCCTAGGACAGACAAAATAACTTTGAAAAAGAAAAAAACAATGTTGGGTGAGTTATGCTTCTGACTTCAAGGCTTACTACAAAGTTATAGGAATGAAGAATGTGTTGTATTTATTTAGGAGAGTAATACAGGCATATGAAATGAAATAGACCACTTAGATATTATCAGTGATTTTCAGTAAAATCAGGGAATTCAGCAACCTGATATTGGTATATGAGGAAGGAAAAATGTTCTCAACACTCACCTCATGCCATATACAAAATTATTTTGAAATAAATCATGGGTTTTGTGGTAGGCAGTTATTTCCTAGATGAGATAGAGTAAGCATATGCTTCAAAGAAAATTAGAACTTGAAACTCATCAAAGTTAAAACCTTTTACTCTTTGTAAAACACCAATAATAAAATAAAAAACTTTGCAGGGAGAAAAATATTCACAATGCTCATACATTTAACAAAAGCTTTGTGTCACGCTTGTGTTGGCAGCACAGAAACTAAGATTGGGAAGGTATGCAGAAGCATAACAGAGTCCCTACACAATGTCACAAAAATCTGTGAAGCGTGCCATCTTAAAAAAAAAAATTATGTCAAGAATATAAAGAACTTTTAGTAATAGAAGTCAGCCTAATTTTAAAGATAGCCTCATTTTAACAAAATATAGCCTCAGTAATAAAAGGCAGCCTAAATTTAAAGATGGGCAAAAACTTGAACGAACACTTCACCAAAGAAGATATACAGAAGGAAAATGCTCCCATAAAACGATGGCTAATATCATGAGTAATCAGGAAAATAGCCCCAATGAAGTCCCTCTGCTCATTAAATAAAATGAATAACATCAGGCACCTGGGTGGCTCAGTGGGTTAAAGCCTCTGCCTTCGGCTCAGGTCATGATCCCAGAGTCCTGGGATCGAGTCCAGCAGCAGGTAGCCTGCTTCCTCCTCTCTCTGCCTGCCTCTCTGTCTACTTGTGATCTCTGTCTGTCAAATAAATAAAATAAAATAAATAAATAAAATCTTAAAAAAAGAAGTTAATGAAAAAAGATAACTGAAATAAAAGAAAATAGTATTTTGAAAATGGGAAAACCCAGATAAAAAATAAGTTTCAATGTTTAACTGACAATCTGTTTATAATTTTCATTTACAGGTACTCTTTCAATAATCCTAATGAATTTTTAATGTATCTACAAGCATTTGGAACACCTTGTAAGATGAAGATTCTGATTCAGTAGTTCTGGGTGGAGACAAATTTTGAGCGGCAGTCATAGGGTGGAGAACTTATGACTGATCAACCCAGGCCAACTCGCATCAGCTTTATTTACAGATCTTAATAGAATATCCTTTAGTGGTTCCATTTTGATAACTTCTACACAAAATGACCTTGCCAAACCATCTTTATCTGTTTGAAACTTCCTCCCTCTTCAAAGTAATTCTGTTGTCCAAAGGTAGGGAGTACTATCAGAATAATGTCCTCTTCTCTTCCTGGTGTAGAACCTCCAGGAATCTTGGGGATGCTATTTGCTGGCCTGATGTAACCATCAGCCATCCTGCTGTTACCATAGTCCTAATTAAAAAATGTCTCCCACAGGGAATGCCTGGATGGCTCAGTTGGTTAAGCGTCTGTCTTCAGCTCAGATGATGATCCCAGGGTCCTGGGATCAAGTCCCACATCAGGCTCCTTGCTCAGTGGGGAACCTGCTTCTCCCTCTGCCTGCCCCTCCCCTTGCTTGTACCCTCACTTTCTCTCTGGCAAATAAATAAGTAAGATCTTTAAGGAAAAAAAAAAAGTCTCCCATAGGAAACATACACACTTTCTTTCTCTGGCCTATGTCATGCCCCAATTCCATCATGGTCCCTCAACCCCCTGCCACTGTCTGTCTCCCTCTAGTGGAACATCTCATTCTTCCCCATTGTCTCTAAATTCTCGAACTCCTCAGACAGCAGCCCTTAGCTCTCTCATCATGCTAGATGTCATTTTCTCCCCAGTAAGCTCATTGAACCTGAGGGCTTCAAACTCCCTTTACCTAACCCATCACTCACAGATTTCTCTAATTTCTAACATTCCCTCCAGGGTGATCTGAACTCCCTTCTCGGGGTCCCCACTGGGCACAGCATCACACACTCAAACTTCACGTCTCCAAAGCTGAATTTATGGTATTCTTGATGTGGACCCCCTTCCATATTTCCTGCCTCCGTAGATGGCAGACCCAAGCACACAGGTGCTCTGTCAGTAATGTAAAATCACAATTCATCCCTCTCGTGGCTTCACCCATGGATCAGTCCGGCACTAGAACCTTGTTAGACGTTGTGCGAACTGAACAGACCTGTGATGGGAGATTTTGATAAGTATCCTTAGGTCCGATTACATCTAAGACAGGAGCCTCATTTAGCTAATCAGAGACCACCAGCAAATGAATTTAACTATTTATAAGTAGTTAAGTAGTATTTTTAAGTAGTTGATAAGTAGTTTTAAAAAATGTAATTGAGGGGACGCCTGGGTGGCTCAGTTGGTTAAGCGGCTGCCTTCGGCTCAGGTCATGATCCCAGCGTCCTGGGATCGAGTCCCATATCGGGCTCCTTGCTCGGCGGGGAGCCTGCTTCTCCCTCTGCCTCTGCCTGCCTTTCTGTCTGCCTGTGCTCGCTCTCTCTCTCTCTATAACAAATAAATAAAAATTAAAAAAAATATTTTTAAAAAAAAGTAATTTAGGATGTTTATTCAGAGAATGACAAGGAATACAAAATACATAATATTTATGAATATAATACTATGTTATATATATTTATTATATACAAACAGTGAGCACAAGTCTCTCTCCAAAGATGATATAGTTTATAAGTATAAAATACTATACTTTATATTCTATATAAATATACAATATAGTATGTGTTCTTATATAATATAAAGTTGCTTTATTCTTTTAATTATAAGTAAATGATACATTGGGGTTGTTTTGGCATAACACACATTCAAATATTTATTACCCATCCAAATATTTATGCATCTGTATATCAATATTATTAGATGAATAAATATCACGTACTTTGTATTCCTTGTCATTCTCTGAATAAACATACCAAACCCCATATTTTAAAATTACTTATCAAGTGATATGGGGTTTGGCACAAATTAAACAATTATAATAAACAATTAAACAATTTTGAATATACTTTTTCTTTTATAAATAGTTAAATTCGGGGTGCCTGTGTGGCTCAGTCAGTTAAGGGTCTGCCTTCGGCTCAGGTCATGATCACCGGATCCTGGGATCGAGCCCTACGTTGGGCTCCCTGATCAGTGGGGTCTGCTTCTCCCTCTGTTCCTCCACCACTCATGCGCTTTTTCTTTCTCTCAGTCTCTCAAATAAACAAATAAAATCTTTAAAAAATAGTTAATTTGCTGATGGTCTCTAATTAGCCAAATGAGGCTCCTATCTGAGATGTAATTTGATTTACGTTCCTGTATGTCGTTCATCTCTCTATTGTTTACTGTCATTACACTTGGACCTTCCTTCACATTATTTCTACCAGGTGTGGGATGAGCACCCATGCTGTTAACCGAAGCAGCAAACTGATCGTTTATGTCTGGGACTCCCCATATCCCTTGGTCCAGCTGCTTATAGCCTGATGCAGAATTATTACAAATGAAAATGTTGTTTGAATATTTCCTTCTATAAGCCACATTTTCTGAAGCCTTAAGTTGAAATACCACTTTGTGTCTTTGCCGTTTTTTTAATCAGAGCAAGGCTCAGTCCCAGCTGTGGATTTCGGGGCTCTTCCCTTCTGCGTACTGGTGTGGGCAGGCGTTGGTGGATGTGCCAATGTACTCCTTGATCTTCCTTCTTATGTATTTGATGGACTACAGCTTAAACTTCGACGGCACTCTGTTCAGACTTATAAGTCAGATTGTACAAGTAAGTGACCATCTTCATAGAACAAATATCGTTGCATGCTTTAATGAAAGCATTTGAAGGGGCAAATTGTTTGCCTTGATATTTACATTGTTGCAAAGCAGATCACTGTAGAATCTCCTGCTCTGACAGTCTTTTGGACCCTAACATTTTCTTACATTGCATTTGTCTTTAAACATTCCTGTTGATTTCAGATCCTGTGTTCTTTTGGCTATGCTGCCTCCGTTATCTTCTTGACATACGTGATTTCATTCATTTTTCGCAAGGGGAAAAGAAATAGTGGCATTTGGTCTTTTTGCTTCTTTATGGTAAGTGTATTTCTTGTGAACATTCATTTTCTGTATTTAAATAAAAAATTCTGAGCCAGTCCTTTAAAATGGGCCCTCAGTAGAACGAGAAATTAGTATGATAGTCTAAAATATTTTGTTTTCCTTATATGGGATCCTTTTCAAAATCTGCAACTTTTTCCTCTTCCTAATTTCTACCCTTGTCTCTTTTAAAAGTCATTGAATTGTTTCTACAGCCATAAAGTATTTGCTAGAAGGAAACCTGGGAACCATTTGTATCTTCTTTTTACTGAAAATAAATAAGCCCCAAGACCTCCACAAAGCCATGAGGATTACAAATATTGTTGCTAGCATAGTTAAAACTAGAAACTACTTCTCCATACTCTACTAGAATTAATTCCATAAAAGCAACACTTACTTTATCTAAACTGGGAAGGAAAAAATATGTGTCATCTCCTAGCATCTATTCTAATTTCCTGTCATTCCAGCTGCCAAAAAGTAAATTACCATTTCAACGAATATTAGTTGGCTTCCAACAATGTGTCACAAACTAAGACCAATAACACAGAAAAAATAGTTTCAACCCTGAGAGGGAACTCAGAGGGTAAACAGAGAAGTAAACAGCCACTTACTAAAGCAAAGTGGGAAGGAAAAGATTATCTCTTTTTAAAAGATTGTTTCTATGACAACCAGAGTCGGGAAAGATTAACTTAGGAAAATGAGAGCTCAGATTTGCTTGAGGAAATGAAACCTGAAGAGTGAGATTTTAGTAGCTAGAGAAGACTGATGATTCTGTGAGTGAACAGAAACTCAGGGGAGAAAGCCCAGGTTTGTCCTGGGGCCTGGTAATCATCTGGCATGGGTAAGGAGAGGAAAACGTACAGCAGGGGAGAAAGCCGAGGTTTGTCCTGGGGACTTACCCTCCTCTGGCATGGGTAAGGAGAGGAAA
>RCUC01098234.1:0-21875 GCA_003697995.1 Taxidea taxus jeffersonii | reverse complement strand
AAGACCCTTTCATCTGATCCTTTCATCTTCCTGCTTGCAGATCTCTCCTTGCTTCCCATTGCAGGAGACTTTGTCTCATCTGCATGCCATGCTTGCTGATGGCTCATTCTCTCCTTGATGTGCACTTTAAATTGAGTTAGGCAGCATCCCAGATGGGTTCGGTGACTTGCCTGATCCCAGAACGGTATCCAGAGAGGTGGAATCTCAAGGTTTCGTTGGTTTTGTGCATTGGCCCAACAGCTGAGAACCCCTGTATCTCCCATGCACATGCTTCACACTTTGGCATTTCAGAATCTTCAGTAGCTGGATGTAACTGGTACTCTGCTGCCAGGAATGGCCAGTTAAAGCCAAATCACTTGGGATGCCAGGGTGGCTCAGTTGGTTAAGCATCTACCTTGGGCTCAGGTTATGATCTCAGGGTCCTGGGATCAAGCCCCGCATCGGGCTCCCTGCCCAGTGGGAGCCTGTTTCTCCCCCTCTCTCTCTGCCTGCTGCTCCCCCTGCTTGTGCTCTCTCTCTCTCTCCTTCTCTGACAAATAAATAAATAAATAAATAAAATCTTAAAAAAAAAAAAATAAAGCCAGATCACTCTTCTGAATGATGCGACGTGAAGCACACAACATTCTGTAAGGTTGCATCTCCTAAACTTATTATTATTATTATTATTTTTTGCACACTGACCCACCTAGATCATTATAATGTTTGCTGTATTACACAGCATTCTGAATGGACAGAAGTAACACTTGGGGAACTTGGCTTCCTCAGACTTTACTAGGTCACCCCAGGGCCAAGAGCATCAGTATCTCTGCATTGTCCAGTATCTGTATTGTCCAGTGGCCTCACTAGTCAAGAAACTCTGCTCTGGTCTAAGGGGAGTTGAAACCTGTCTGCTTTCCCGGGAGGAATATCCTGAATGCTTTTAAATTTCTGCCCAAGACTGAACAACTAAGTAACAAATATCAATGTTTGGCTCCACCTTGTGGTCTAAAGTGGACTTGCGTTTCTAACCATCCAGGATTTGACAATTTCCTTTCCTCCCTCCATCCTTCCATCCATCCATATCCCTTTATATCCATTCTCTCACCCATATAGCCATCACAGCCTACAAGGCCCTGTGTGATCTGACCCCTGCCAATCTTTCTGACCCTATTTCATATCATCATCTGTAGATTTCTTTCTTTCTTTCTTTAAAGATTTTTAAAATTTGACAGAGAGCACACAGAAGGGGGAGCGGCAGGCAGAGGCAGAGGGAGAAGCAGGCTCCCCGCTGAGCAGGGAGCTGGATACGGGACCCCATCCCAAGACCTGGGGATCATGACCTGAGCTGAAGGCAGACCCTTACCTGACTGAGCCACCCAGGCATCCTCTGATGGACTTTTTCTTTTTCTTTTTTTTTTTAAATCAACATCTTTCATATTCAAGTTCATTTCAGCTTTCCAAAGACACGGTCCCTAGCTGCACCTCTCCCAGCCTCTCGTCCTTGGTCACTTCACCCGGTTTAATTTCCTCCATGGTACTTACCAGTTCCTGACATTTTCCAGTTCCAGTTTCGTTTAGTATGGTTGCCTCCCCCTCCCTGAAATGGAGCTCAGAGGAAAACTTGTCCCTGTGGGTCACTGCTGTATTCCCAGGGCTCAGAACCGCAACCCTGTGTCAGTGACTTTAAACAACAGAGGTTTACTAAGTTTATTTCGTGATCACACTGCACAGCTACCTTCCTTGCCAGAGTTCCTCACCTTTCTCCCCACTTAGAGGCTGAGCTAGCAGAGAACCCATCCTGTGGAACTTCTTTATCATTCCAGCAGAGGGAAGGGACAGGGGGAATAAGGATAGCTGCTTCCTCTTGGAAGTCACCCAGACTCTTCCGCTCACATTTTGTTGACCAGAGCGGACATGTGGTCCTGCCTCACTGCACGGGGGTGGGACATGCAATCCTACCATGTGCCTAGGAGAAGAACTGCTTTAAGTTCTAATAATCCAACAGCTGGGTCATTGTGAAGTTGGGGTGTTATTTGCCATTTCTTTTGACAATTGATCACAATGGCTTGGGCTAACATGTCATTCAGTCCTCAAAGCCTTTGGTGTCCTGTTTGGGTAAGAGCCCATGGGCGAGTTGGCGGTGAGGCCAAGAGTCCAAAGATTCATTTATTTATTTGTCAGAGAGAGAGAGAGAGAGAGAGGGCACAAGCAGGGGGAGAAGCAGACTCCCCGTCAAGCAAGGAGCCCAACATGACACTTGATTCCAGGACCCTGGGATCATGACCTGAGCTGAAGGCAGACACTTAACCGACTGAGCCACCCAGGGCACCCGCTTTCATGTCCTTTAAAAGAGTGTTGAAGTTTTCTTCATAGTGGCCTTGTACAAACAGGTTAATCTATAAATAATTTTTATATTTGCATATATATTTGCCATTGTGTCTGGTATCTTTTTTTTTTTTAAAGATTTTATTTATTTATTTAACAGAGAGAGAGATCACAGGTAGACAGAGAGGCAGCAGAGAGAGAAGAGGAAGCAGGCTCCCCACTGAGCAGAGAGCCCGATGCGGGACTCAATCCCAGGACCCTGAGATCATGACCTGAGCCGAAGGCAGCGGCTTAACCCACTGAGCCACCCAGGCGCCCTGTGTCTGGTATCTTATTTAAATTAATTTTGTGTTGGTTCGTGCTAGTGTGCACCAATGTCATTAATTTGGTTATTTTCGTAGGAAATACATCATGTGTATTTAGATTTCTTAAATTTATAGTTGAAAAAGTAGATCCGCATCCCTGAGTTGTTTCAAACATCTGGAAAAATTCTCAAATAAATACACCCATAAATTGCATACTTAGGATTCCATTTATAATGACATCCTGGAAAAGACAAAGCTCTGGGGACAGAGAAGAGATCTGTTGTTGACAGGGGTGAGGGGTGGAGAGAAGATTTGGCTAAAAAGGAGAAGTATGAGGGACAGTTGTGGGGCTAGAGAACTATTTTGTGTCCCAAACATGATGTCGGTTACACGGTCTAATAATGCATTTTATCAAAACTCACAGAACTGCACACCAAAGTAGTGAATTATAACTTACTTCATGACTGAATAGGTTTAGGAAGTACAGAACTGAACAGCATCAAAAAACTTTTCCAGGGGCGCCTGGGTGGCTCAGGTCATGATCCTGGGGTCCTTGGATAAAGCTCATTGTCCCTGCTCAGCTGGGAGCCTGCTTCTCCTTCTCTTTCTGCCTCTCCCCCCACTCGTGTTTTCTCTCTCTCTCTCTCTCTGTCAGATAAATAAATAAAATTAAAAAATTTTTTTTACCAGTAGTGGAAATCAGTATTGGTTGTTCAGTTAAACTTAAAATTAATGCAGGTAAACTAAAAATAAAAATTTGCTTTCCCAGTCCTGTTGACCACATTTCAAGGGCTGCTAGCCGCTGTGGGCTGGTGGACACTGGGTGCAGTTCAAGAGGATGGCTCGTATAAGAGAACTAATTCTTGCTTGGAAGTCTGGAAGGATTCACGTGTACAATAACTGGACCAGAGCCAGGCTTTTTTCTTTTTGTCTAGTCTTGGGTGGGAGGGAGATCTTTGACCACCATCTCAATGAAGACACAATTATTAATCTAGTCAAATTATTTTTCCTTCTTGTACAATTTTGGTCTTTTTTTTAAAAGATTTTATTTATTTATTTGACAGACAGAGATCACAAGTAGGCAGAGAGGCAGGCAGAGAGAGAGGAAGAAGCAGGCTCCCCCTGATGTGGGGCTTGATCCCAGGACTCTGGGATCATGACCTGAGCCGAAGGCAGAGGCTTAACCCACTGAGCCACCCAGGCACCCCGAATTTTGGTCTTTTAAGTTTTGTCTGTGAATGTCTCATATTGTCTAGGTTTAAAAGTTATTAGCATTTTATAATTTATGAGTATCTGTCATGTTTACTAGTCTTTCCTAGTATGTTTTTTTAAGTTTTTAATTTTTTATTAACATATTTTGTATTATGAACCCCAGGGGTACAGGTCTGTGAATCGCCAGGTTTACACCCTTCACAGCACTCACCATAGCACATACCCTCCCCAATGTCCATATCCTATTATTATGTTTTTATCCATAATTCTCTTTGTTATGTTTCCCTTTCTCATTTCCTTGGTTTTGGTATGTTGTTCTTCTTCCAGTTTTTTTTTTTTTAGTTGAATGCTTATTTCATTTATTTTTTATTATTTCTTGTTTCTCAATAAATGCTTGTAGAGATACACATTTTCTTTCAAGTACTGTTAGTTGCACCCATAAATTTTGACATCTCTCCGGTTCAGTTTTTTTTTTTTAAAGATTTTATTTATTTATTTGTCAGAGAGAGAGCGAATGAGCACAGGCAGACAGAGTGGCAGGCAGAGGCAAAGGGAGAAGCAGGCTCCCTGCAGAGCAAGGAGCCCGATGTGGGACTCCATCCCAGGACGCTGGGATCATGACCTGAGCCCAAGGCAGCCGCTTAACCAACTGAGCCACCCAGGCGTCCCTCTCTGGTTCAGTTTTAAATATTTCTTAATTTGCTTTCTACTAAGTTATTTAGTAATACACTATTTACTTACTTTTTAAAAAAAAGTATTTTATTTATTTATTTGAGAGAGAGACAGTGAGAGAGAGTCTGAGTGAGGAGAAGATCAGAGGGAGAAGGAGACTCCCCGTGGAGCTGGGAGGCCGATGCGGGACTCGATCCCGGGACCCCAGGATCATGACCTGAGCCGAAGGCAGTTGCTTAACTAACTGAGCCACCCAGGCGTCCTATATTATTTACTTTCTAAACTTTCTTAGTTTCCCTCCCTCCGTCTACCTCCCTCTCCTGGTCCTTTTCTTTTTTCTTCTTCTTTTTAAATATTTTATTTATTTGTCACAGAGAGAGAGAGAGAGAGAGAGAGAGCGAGCGCACAAGCAGGGGGAGTGACAGACAGAGGGAAAGGGAGAAGCAGGCTTCCTGCCGAGCAGGGAGCCTGATGCGGGGCTCGATGCCAGGACCCTGGGATCATGACCTGAGCCGAAGGCAGAGGCTTAACCAACTGAGCCACTCAGGCGCCCAGGAACTTTTGTAATTTTAAGTAGGTGTTCAGGGTAGGCTTCTTGGGAAAGTGAGATTTAAGAAGATAAGGTGAGGGATGACATTTTCAGAACCCGGAGGAGGAATGTTCTAGTACAAAGGTAGTCAGAAAGAAGCATGCCCTACATGTTGGATGAAGAGCAAGGAAGCTGGTGTGACTGGCCCAGAGTGGGTGTGGGGATTCCGACAGCTAACATATCTAGACCCTGTAGGGTCTGGAAGCCACAGTAAAGACTTTTTGGTTTTGCTCTACCTAAAATGGGAGGCTGTTACAGGGTTTCAAGAATGAAGAATAACTTGAGGTGACCTGGTTGTAAAAGGCTCTTTTTCACTAAGCTGCTAGGACAAGATTGTACAGCTATAGAGTGTGTAGAAATAGATGGGAAAGGTCGAGGCGGGAGCCCTCCTAGGAGGAGCGCTATACTAATAGCTGGGGTCAGGATGGTAGAAGTGGAGATTGGTCCCTCCGGACAACAGTGGTTTGGTAGAGTTACCACCAGCAGAAATGAGAAATGCTATGGGGGTAAAATCAAGAATCTGGTTTTGGATCCGTTACGTGTGAGATGTTCACACCTCAGATGGAGTGTTGAGTAAGCAGTTGTGATTTTGAGCCTGGAGTCTAGGGGACAAATTCAGCTGGACCAATAAACCTGCACGTTATGGGCATACACATGGTACTAAAAGCTATAATACTGGATAAGGTGACTGTATTGGTCAGGAAAGGTTAGGGTTCTGTCTCAGTAACAAATAGCCCTCAAATCCCAGTGGCCAGACACACAGGAGCCTATTGCTCAATTATATGAAGCCTGATGCCAGTCTGGGCTCATTTCCAGGACATCTGTCTTTCATAGAGTGACTCAGTGATCAGGCTGCTTTGGTGTTTTGGTCCTGCATGTCAACGTGAAGACTTCTCCAAATGAGCTGCAGCAGGAGAAAAGACAGCTGGAGAGTCATGTGGCAGGCAGGCTTTGCTGGGAAGTGACCTGTGTCTTCTGCTCATGGCTCATCGGCAAGAGTCAGTCACATGTTGTCTTCCCCTTCCTGGGAAGGGCTGGGAGGCGCTCTGGATGAGCAGCTCCCAGAGGAAAAGAAAGTCATGGAGAAGGGGAGGAGCCAGCGAAGGATCCAGGGAAGGAACATTTAGGTAGGCGGAAGGAGGACCAGGAAATAGTATGAACCCAAGGAGGAAAACGTTACAAGGAGAAAAGAGTGGCCAAGGTGGGGCAGTGGGTAGTGACTGAGGACTGGCCGTGGGATCTAGGTGAAAATGATCCGCAACCTTGGGAAGAGCAATTGGTCAGCTCTGTGTGCAAAAAGTCTGGCTGAAGTGAGGTAAAGAGAGATGGTGAGTGGGGAGGAATGAGAGATGCGTATAGACCAGAGATGGGGTGGATACTGGCAGGGGAAGTAGGTGCAAGCCAACGGTGTTTTCTTTCTTTCTTCTTTTTCTTTTAAAGGTTTTATTTATTTTAGAGAGAGTGAAAGCGATCACAGAGGGAGAGGGATTACAGAGGCAGAGGGAGAAGCTGACTCACTGCTGAGCAGAGAGCCCGATGCGGAGATGGATCCCAGGACCCTGAGATCACCACCCCAGCCGTAGGCAGACGCCCAACCAAGAGTGTTTTCCTTTGTTTTTCTGGGCTGGGAGAGATAACACCCTTTTTTTTTTTCTTTTAAAGATTTTATTTATTTATTTGTCAGAGAGAGAGTAGGAGTGAGAACAGGCAGACAGAATTGCAGGCAGAGGCAGAGGGAGAAGCAGGCCCCCTGCTGAGCAAGGAGCCTGATGTGGGACTCGATCCCAGGACACTGGGATCATGACCTGAGCCGAAGGCAGCCGCTTAACCAACTGAGCCACCCAGACGTCCCAATGACGCCCTTTTTATATGCTGTTGAAGAAGATCTTGTAGAGTGAGAACTGATGATGTAGGAGAGAGGGAAAGAGTTGTCGAGCTGAACCTTGAAGAGGAGAGGAGGGACCTGCTGGGGATCTCCAGTAGCAGGTGGGAGGTAGAGAAGGTAGGCCAGATTTTGGGAGGGTGGAGGAAGCAGGAAACGGCCTTCTGCACACAGGGTCATGGACAGAAGAGGGAAGCATGGTGTGGGCTGGGCGGGAAGTGCCTCTGGATGCTCATGAGGCTCAAGGTCAGGGACAGAAGTGAGGCCGTGAGGTCCTTGTGGCTTGTGGTTTTCCCAGCCCCCTTCTGTGGGAGAGTTGGATTTAACCCAGTTGGGGTTTCATCAGGAGAGTTCAAGGAAGCAAGGGGGCGAGAATTTAGGGCATGTGCTGGGGATGATAATGGGGATAATGTTAGCTCTTTTTTTTATTAGTTTTTTTAAAGATTTTATTTATTTATTTGACAGAGAGAGACACAGTGAGAGAGGGAACACAAGCAGGGGGAGTGGGAGAGGGAGAAGCAGGCCTCCCACCGAGCAGAGAGCCCGAAGAGGGGCCTGATCCCAGGACCCTGGGATCATGACCTGAGCTGAAGACACATGCCTAATGACTGAGCCACCCAGGCGCCCCAGCTCTTGTTTATGACCTTTTGGATCATGAATTATATTACTAGCAACATCCAATTTATTATTATTTTTTTTACCACCTCTACTGAATTTTATAACCTGAATGTATGTTTGTGTCTATTACGTGTGGATGGGTGTGTATAAAATAAATAACCGTAACAAAAAGAAAGACAAATATACTATGAATATAAAAATATGTAAAAGTATGTAAGTAAATGAAAAAGTTAAAACTGTAATAAAAATTTAGAAAGTAATTATAATGAGAACTCTTTTTTTAAAAGAGATTTTATTTATTTGAGAGAGAGGGAGCGAGAGCGCTTGCGCGTGTGCCTGAGTTGGGGGAGGGGCAGAGGGAGAAGGAGAAACAGACCACCCACCCACCCACCCACCCACACACAGAGCAAGGAGCCCACTGCCCAGAGATCACAACCTCAGCCAAAGGCAGATGCTTAATTGACTGAGCCACCCAGGCACCTCTGTAGTGAGAACTTTTAAGGAGAGTCAAGAAGATAGTACCAAGAAACAATAAGAAAAAACCAAAGATTTTGGAATATATCTGTTCCACATCTATATCTAATCTACACGTGTATCTAATCTGTGTCTGTATGTCTATCTATCTGTCCGTATCTATCTACATTGTTACATCTGTCTGGTTCAGGGTTCTCATTGCAACTGCTTCTCTCAATGCTATCTTTTGGTTCTTCTCTGAAGTTGGCCCCTCCAGGATTCTCTGTCCCCCTCCTTCAAAGCACTGGATCCTTCTCACCAGTGTGGTCCTAGGCTTTCTCAGGGTTCTCCCTGGGCCCAGCCAAGGGAGGACCCTGAGATCTTAGACCCAGAGAGAATAAAAAGCCAGCAAGTTTCTAAATGGCTTTTAGGAACTCACAGCCAAGGGAACATTAGTTTGAAAATCAAGATCTTTTTGACTTGGTTTGACTCTTGAGGGACAAATCCTGAAGGACTATGTAAATGTTTCTTTCTATCTTTCTTCCTTTCTTTTTAAAGATTTTATTTATTTGAGAGAGACAGAGAGAGAGAGAAAGAGAGAATGAACGGGGGGCGGTGCGAGGGGCAGAGGCAGAGGGAGGAGCAGATCCCCCACTGAGCAGGGAGCCTGATGCAGGGGCTCCATCCCAGGACCCTGAGATCATGACCTGAACTGAAGACAGACGCTTAACCGACTGAGCTACCTAGGTGCTCCTGTCTAAGCCTTTTTCTGCATGAGGAACAGAGTGGGGAGGAATGGAGGTTGATGTAGGAGCTGGGAGATGGGCTCGCTGGCTGGAGGAACCCCCAGGGCTGGGCTGTGGATGTGTTGAGAAGGGCCCTTGGCCTGGAGAGCAGGCAGGCCACAAGGTCGAAGGACCCCAGGGGCTGAGGAGGGGAGAGCAGCTGCGTGTCCCTGGATCTCTCTGTCTTGAGAACCTCAGGAGTCCTCACAGTGTTGACAAAAGCATTCGGAGAGTTTCCCCTTCCAGCAGGTGGCTGTGGCTGGGGGTGGGCTGGATTTCAGTGGATGCTGGTGGGCACAGGTGCAGGAGACTGGGAGCGGACTGGGAGCGACATCCCTCTCCCGGAAGCCTGGCTCCACCTGAGGAAAAGGGTGAGGACGGGGTAGGATGACGCTGCCATAAGGGCTGAGTGACCATGGATGGGGCCGAGTGTTCCTGGGAGGGACTAGATTATGCTTACAGGAATTGGAATCAGAAATTAAAATTGAGGGTTGAAAAACAGAGTTGCATTTCGTGCATGTGCCTTTTCAGATTGAGAACGTGTATGCGTTTGGTCTATACTTGAACGTGAAAATGTCTTGCACGTGGCTGGGCGTCTCGTCGGTGCCCCGTAGGTGACAGTCCATGTCTTTCCAAATCTGCACGTAGCCTAAGCATATGCACACACACCAAGTGTAATGGAGCAGAGTGGATGTCTTATTATTTTTATTCAGAAATCTGTCTGCCTTTTAACTTATTGTTTGATCATACCATACTGAGGATTTTTCTAACCTAGAGGCAATCCTCAGTACAAGGTGATTGAATGCCACGGTGATCAGAAGACCCCAGTCTGAGTCCTGGGCCCACCACTTACGGCTTGTGGAACCTCGAGCCTTCTGCACCTCCAAAAGTTACCCAGAGACGCACACCCTCAACGTTGGTAACCATAGTTGCAATAATCAGAGGTACCACGAGGGGGCACCATGCCACTTTTATTCGGATATTTTCCAGGCTGTTTTTCCAAAGCTGTGATTATACTCTATACTAGCAGTTCTCAAAGTGTGGCCAAAACTATTTTCATAACAACGCGACGATGTCATTTGCCTTTTTCATTCTTTCTCCCTTGAGCGCGCAGTGGAATTTTCCGGAGACCACATTCCCTGTGACATTGTAGCAGGTTGAAGGATGGAGCGGATCTGAGAATCTAGCTGTTTCACAAAAGCTGGGCATTAAAGAGATTTGCAAGTGCGAGCAGAACACCACCTTCCTCACTCCGATGTCCAAAGATATCATTATTTTTCACGGAAAGGCTACTTATGTTAACATGCAGTGGGTTTTTTAACTGCCATTTAAAAATAAATAATTGGGAATTGCCTCTGTTTTTAATATCTAATACAGTTAGAACTGATGGCTGTAACTCACATAAATAAAAGGTTTTTAGGGGATTTGCAATCCTTTTGTAAGAGCAAAAGGCAAACGTATATGTGTACGAGTATATGCCTCCAGAATGTCTATGTAAATAGATGTACAAGACTATACCAAGCAAAATGTTTGACCATTGTGGTTCTATATGTGATCACGTGTCCACAGATACATTTCAATGTTTTTATTTATTTACTTATCCTTATTTATTTTTAAAGGTTTCATTTATTTATTTGACAGAGAGAGATAGCGAGAGAGGGAACACAAGCAGAAGAAACTGTAGAGGGAGAAGTAGGCTCCCCGCAGAGCAGGGAGCCAGATATGGGACTCAATCCCAGGACCCTGGGACCCTAGCTGAAGGCAGACACTTAATGACTGAGCCATCCAGGTGCCCTATTTACTTATAATTTAAATTAAGTATCATTTATTTATTTATCTGAGAGAGACAGAGCGAGAGCATGAGCAGGGGGGAGGGGCAGAAGGAGAGAGAGAAGCAGACTTCCTGCTGAGCAAGGAGCCCCATGTGGGGCTCAATCCTGGGACACTGAGATCATGACCTGAGCTGAAGGCAGATGCTTCACCACTGAGCCACCCAGGTGCCCCACATTTCAATATTTTTAAATTATAAAGTTATAAAGAACCAATAGGTACTGAGAAGGGAAAAATCACTTGTGATCTTACTGCTAAGAGATTAAAGACAGTTGCTACTGACATTTTGTCCTGTTTTCTCTCAGTTGTGTTTTTGCACCTCTTTCTCCGCCGCTGATGCCTTCTGACTACAAGCGTGGAGTCCCAGGTTGGACCAGCCTGGGGACCCAAAAGCGGTGTGCAGTCTGTACGTGAACTGGGCCGCTCTAAGGCACCACACATTCACTTGCTCGAGCCGCAGCCCAGGCTCCTGTGGCGGGGCCGTCTCTCTCCATCTTTTCCAGGGCTTTCCAGGAACTCTACCTGAGTAATCCCAGTTGCCTCTGTGTTGTTGTTACCTTGAGGGCTCTGGCTAAGGTATGTGTCCAGGTGCCCCTCCCTGCCACGCAGCAGCCCTCAGTCCTCCCACCTTGGTCCCTTCTGGCCTCCCTGGGGTGTGGAGGGCGCCCCTCATTCCCCTCTCATGCCCTGCCCCTGCTCCCCTGACCTCTGCTCGCCCTGCTTTCCTGGGTCAAAGCCTGTGTCCCCACCTGCCACCCCATTGACACTATTTTTAGGCTCTGTGTGGGTCCCCATGGTGTCCACTGCTTTAGCACCTGTGGCAAGGCAGTGACCCAAGACCTCTGCATGCATCTCTCTCCTGTGAGGTGGTGCTGAGGAAGCCTGCATGGTCCACATTCAGCTCTCAGAATGGACTGGGGAGTTGCACAAGACCCTTGGCGAGCGAAGGTGGGAAGGGAGTCATTGCATAGGGCACCCAGTGTGGGGGCTCTCTACTCTGCCTCCCCAGGGCCCACGGGGCTCCAGAAGGAGCTTCCCAGGTGGGTTTGGGCCAGCTTCCTGCTGCTTTTGTTGTCCAGTTGGTGCCTCACTGTTCCTGCTGCTCACCTGCCTTACTTGACCTCCGTCCGTACCATTTGGCGGACAGGTTTGACTGTGCTCATGAGCCCAGCTGAAGTTCTTCCCCAGGGTGTGGGTGGGCCCTCAGAAAATCTAGAGGTGTGGCTAGATCCCACATCCCATGAAGAACATTCCAGAATGTCTGTGAGCACAGAGCTTGTCTGCCCAGAGCCCATTGGGTCTTGGGGGTTGTCCAGCTCCACAGATCCGGCTTCTCTACCCCTCAGCTTAGCTGAACTCTGTATCCAACTCCACTGACAGGCATTTAAAAATTGAGGAACAGGGGCTCCTCGGTGGCTCAGTTGGTTAAGCCTCTGACTTTGGCTCAGGTCATGATCCCCGGGTTCTGTGATTGAGTCCCACATCAGGTTCCTTGCTCCTCTCTCCCACTCCCCCTCCTGCTCTCTCTCTTTCTCTCTGTCAAATAAATAAAATATATATTTTTTTAACTTTATTTAAGCTTTATTTAAACATATAATGTAACCCCACCCCCCTCTCCCAACCCCTCTTCCCCCCACTCCCCTCAGTTTGTTTTATGACATTAAGAGTCTCTTTTGGTTAAAAAATTGAGGTACAGTTCAGCGAAATGCATAGATCTTCAGTAGGGTTCAATGATTTTTGACGAATACTTATATATCTGTGTAACCCACACCACGATCTAGATACAGAACATTGTCAGCACCACCAGAAAATTCTATCTTTTCTCTTTCCACTTTATCTGCTCTCCCTCCCCAAGCAACCACTATGCAGATTTCTCTTCTGGAATACTAAGTTTTTGTGGGGCTTTTTTTCTTTCTGGTTTTCAACTTCATATTAACATATCTTAAACTATGTACTATGAATCTGGCTTCTTTGGCTAAAAAACACCTTTTGGAGGTTCTTCCTTGGTTTTGTGCCTATCAGTAAACCATGCCTTTAAAAAAAAAAAGATTTTGGGATGCCTGGGTGGCTCAGTTGGTTAAGCGGCTGCCTTCGGCTCAGGTCATGATCCCAGTGTCCTGGGATCGAGTCCCATATCGGGCTCCTTGCTCGGCAGGGAGCCTGCTTCTCCCTCTGCCTCTGCCTGCCTTTCTGTCTGCCTGTGCTCGTTCTCTCTCTCTAACAAATAAATAAATAAAATCTTAAAAAAAAAAGATTTTATTTATTTATTTGACAGGCAGAGATCACAAGTAGGCAGAGAGGCAGGCAGAGAGAGAGATGGGGAAGCAGGCTCCCCACTGAGCAGAGAGCCCGATTCGGGGCTTGATCCCAGGACCCTGGGATCATGACCTGAGCCGAAGGCAGAGGCTTTAACCCACTGGGCCACCCAGGCGCCCCAAACCATGCCTTTTTAAATTGTTGAGCGGTTATTGTGGACATTGCTGCTATGAACATTGTGGTGCATGTGCCCCTTCTTTTCCCTGCATCTGTATCTTTGGGGTAAATACCCAGTAGTGCCATTGCTGGGTCATAGGGTGCTCTATTTTTAACTTTTTGAGGAACATCCACACTGTTTTCCGAAGTGGCTGCACCAGCGTGCACAGCCAAACTTCCGAGGGAGCTGAGATGCCCTTCAACAGACGAATGGATAAAGAAGATGTGGTCCATATATACGATGGAGTATTACTCAGCCATCAGAAAGGATGAATACCCAACTTTTGCATCCACATGGATGGAACTGGAGACGATTATGTTCAGTGAAATAAGTCAAGCAGAGAAAGACAATTATCATATGGTTTCACTCATATGTGGAACATAAGGACTAGGAGGACATTAGGGGAAGGAAGGGAAAGCTGAAGGAGAGGAAATCAGAGGGGTGGATGAACCATAAGAGATTGTGGACTCCAGGAAACAATCTGAGAGTTTCAGAGGGGAGGGCAGTGGGGGGATGAGGTAGCCTGGTGGTGGGTATTAAGGAGGGCACGTGTTGTAATGAGCACTGGGTGTTATATGCAAATAATGGATCACTGAACACTAATAAAATAAAACAAAATAAAAAATAAAAAAATTGGTGAATGGTGTTCCACTGAGCGAACATCCCATGGTTTTTTGTTCCTTGTTGAACATTCCAGTTGTTTCAATTTGTAATTAACATTCTGGTCCAAAGATTTGTGTGGATACATGTTTTCATTTCCCTTGGGTCAATCCCTAGGGGTGGAATTGCCAGGTCATAATGTTTAACATTATGAGAACTGCCAAAGAATCAATTTACATTCCCATCAACAATGTAGGAGTTCCACAGCCTTATTATTTTATTATTTTATTTTATTTTAAAAAAGATTTTATCTATTTATTTGACAGAGAGAGAGGGAGAGCACAAGCAGAGGTAGGTAGGGATAGGCAGAGGGAGAGGGAGAAACAGACTCCCTGCTGAGCAAGGAGCCCACCCATGATGGGGGGAAACGTTGCGGGGCTCTTGACCTCTGGATCCCAGGACCATGACCTGAGCCGAAGGCAGATGCTTAACCAACTGAATCACCCAAGTACTTGTCAAGTCATTTAAATGTGAGCTCCTTAGTGGGTGTGTAGTAATACCTTGTAGTTTTAATTTGCATGTGTGCGTGATTGTATATATACTTATTTTGTTTTTATTTATCAATGTATTTCTCCTCTGCCTTGTTCCAAGAAAGATTTTAGATGGTTAATTTGTGCTCTAGGTTTCTTTTTTCTTTTTCCGTATAGCTTTATATCATCTAATTTTGAAGCATTTAAAAAACTATTGTGGGGACGCCTGGGTGGCTCAGTTGGTTAAGTGGTTGCCTTCGGCTCAGGTCATGATCCCAGCATCCTGGGATCCAGTCCCACATCGGGCTCCTTGCTCGGTGGGGAGCCTGCTTCTCCCTCTGCCTCTGCCTGCCACTCTGTCTGCCTGTGCTCGTTTGCTCTCTCTCCCTCTCTCTCTGACAACTAAATAAATAAAAATCTTAAAAAAAAAAAAACAAAAAAACCCAACGACTGTGTACTTTATTTTTAAATGGCTGCATAACATTCCAGAATGTTAATGAATCACGGATCTTCTTTTGGCCATTTTAGTAGCGGATGGATGTTAAGACCGTGGGCCCTGGAGTCAGAGGTCTGTATTTGAAGGGCCTTGGGAAGGTGACTCAGTCTCTCGATCCTTGCCTGTGAAGCCTCACAAAGGTTGTGAGCATTGAATGAAAACTGCATGTGAAAGCTGTCAAAGGCTAAGTGTGCAGTCAATGCTTCTTTCTATTAGAGACCACATTGCCATTGTGTTTTAAGAAGCTTTATTGCTTCTCCCCTTTTTAGGATCAATATTTGTAAATGAAATCAACTGGTCAGTAGATGTGAGCATTTTTTAGAATCCTTTTTTTAAAAAATGTTTTCAGTAGGCTCCATGCTGGGGTGGAGCCCCACGTGGGACTTGAACTCATGCCCTGCGATGGAGACCTGAGCTGAAATCAGGAATCGGCCGCTTAACTGAGCCACCCAGGAGCCCAACAATCCTTAGAATCTTGCTCTCTACCAGAGCACCCAAATTGCTCTCTACAAGGCTCCTGTTTAGCCGTCCACCAACAGCGTATGAGAGTGCCCACATCATCACAGCATTCCCGGGAAGCAGTGACTTTTACTAGAGTGGAATATTCTACCTACCAGTGAGGGAAGCCATATTAATAAGGCAGTGACTCAGGAATTACTCTTTGCATCTGTGATAGTGACAGCTGCCCCCCTGCCCCTCCAAGTATCAGCTAGCTATACTAGCTATACTAGCTATATATATATAGCTATACTAGCTAGCTGATACTTGTCATCCCCAGCTGTCAATGACATACAATTACAACTATTTATTTCCTACTTGTGTGTTTGTAGGTTGGCCGGTGTGGCTTTGCTCCATGCTGGGGTAGGACAGGCTCCTCATGTCTCTCATTCTCGTCTGAGGACTGGCGGGGACACGCTCATCACTGGGTGATGGCAGGGGCCTGGGAGAGGGCACCCCTGACCACACAAACACATTTCAGATTTTTGCTTGTATCGTATCTGCTGTATTGGCTGGGTCAAGGGGTGGGAAAGTACATCCCACCCACAACGAGGTTGTGGCAAGGATGTGGGTGTAGGGAGGGTTGAAGAATCAGGACCAGTAATTCAGACTACTACTTCTGCTTTCCACTGTTATAAATTAAAAAGAAGATTCTTTTTCCCTCTTTTTTTAAAAAATGAGGTATAATTGACATATCACATTATATTAATTCCAAGTATACAACATAATCATTTGATATTTGCTTACACTGCAAAATAATCACCACGGTGAGTCTAAGTTAACACCCTTCACCACACATCGTTATAGTTTTCCTCTTGTGATGAGAACTTTTAAGAAGAGAAAAAAAAGAAGATTTACTCTCTTAACAACTTTCAAATACATGATATGGTATTATTAACTAGAGTCACACGAGGCTGTAGCTTACACTCCAGAACTTACTTATTTTATTTCTTTTTTAAAGATTTTATTTATTTATTTGAGAGAGAATGAGAAAAGCATGAGAGGGGAGAGGGTCAGAGGGTCGAGGGAGAAACAGACTCCCCGCTGAATGGGGAGACCAATGTGGGACTCGATCCCAGGACTCCAGGATCATGACCTGAGCCGAACGCAGTCACTTAACCAACCAAGCCACCTATGCATCCCAGAACTTACTTATTTTATAACTATAAGTTTGTATCTTTGGAGCACCTTCAACCATTTGGCTAACTGCCCCCCCTTCCCTGCCTCTGACAACTACCAGTCTGTTCTCCATATCTACGAACTCAATTTTAATTTTTTTTCATTTTTAGATTCCACATATAAGTGAGATCATATGGCATTTATCTTTCTCTGCCTGACTTATCTCATTTAGTGTCATGCCCTCAAGGTCCTCCCATGTTGTCCCAAATGACAGGATTTCATTCTTTTTTTATGGCTGAGTAATATTTCAGTGTGTCTCTATATACCACTTTTTCTTTAGCCATTTCTTTAGCCACTGATGAACACTTAGGTTGTTTCCGTATCTTGTTCATTGTAAATCATGGTGCAAATGGTGTAAATCAACACAGGGGGTGCCTATGTCTTTGCAAACCAGTGTTTTCCTTTTCTTCAGATAAGTCCCCAAAAACATAATTACTGGATCACATGGTATTTCTATTTCTCAATTTTCGAGGCATCTCCAAACTGTTTTGCACAGTGGCAGTGCCAATTTGCATTCCCCCTGACAGCTCACGAGGGTTCTCTTTTCTCTCCCTGCTCACCAACACTTGTTATTTCTTGTCTCAAAGAAATTTCTTGATTGCGTTTGAACAGATGAAAGAGATTGCTGTTTAACTCAATATGTTGATATATGAGGAATTCTTATTTTTCATATTGCATCAACTCAATAGTCTTTTTAAGAGACCCCGTCAGGATTTAGCTTTTTCTGCATGGTTCCTAATCATATGTGTTCTCTCTTCCATCCCAGGGGGCTCCCTGCATGCATGACCTGACGTCCTGCAGCTTGGAGGGTGCTGAAAACGATATGTGATAATTGAAAGGGATCTCCAAGATAAGCTCCCACCTTACACTTGCCCTCGAGTAATTTCAAGGGCAAAAATTTATACCTTCATTAATTTAGAAGAGTGAAACTGGCTTTCTAGTCCAATTATTTAGTGAAGAAGTGTGGTTTAGTAAAAATCCCAAATTAAGTTATTTTCAGAGGTAGGGCACTTCTAACAGGGTGATTTGCAAAAAAGATCTGTTCTTGCAGTGGGACAGTAGGGTGTGGACCTTGAACATGGTTTTGCTTCTTTTCTCCCCTGCTGCTCCTATTATCCCTACCACATTGAGCACGTTTAAGATTTTAATTCCAGACTAAAATGAAACTTAAAAAAAAATCTTATGCATCAACTCTATTTCCCTCCCTGTTATTTCTTTGATCCTCTATCTTCTATTATTCTTAAGGGCAGGTGACAGGTGGTATGAACCTACCTGCCTCAAAAACATCTTTATTTTGATCTTCACTTGAATGCTAGTTTGGCTGGGTATTGGATTCTAGGTTAAATATGTTTTTTGTTTGTTTGTTTGCTGTTTTGTTTTGTTTTTGCCTTTCAGAGTGTTAAAGGACTTGCGCTACTATCTTCCAGCACTCAGGGTTGGTTGATGAGAGAGATGTCCAATGTCAGGCTGATTTTCATTCTCTTGTGATAATCTATTTCCTCTCTTGGGAAGTTGGTAGGATTTTCCTCTCATCTTTGGTATTCCAGATTCTTTTTCTCTTTTTAAGAGTTTATATATTCATTTGAGAGAAAGAGAGAGAGGCAGAGGGAGAAGCAGACTCCCCAGTGAGCAGGGAGCCCGTCATGGGGCTTGATCCTGGGACCCTGAGGTCATGACCTGAGCTTAAGGCAGAGGCTTTAACCCACTGAGCCATCCAGGCATCCCTGGTATTCCAAACCCTTACCACGATGTGTCTAGATTTCTGAAATTTTATTTCACTTTTCATTCACTGCACTTGGTTTTCAGTGAACCCTATTGGTCTGAAGGCTGGTGTCTTTCTTCAACTCTGAATCCCCACTCACCATCCCATTCTTTCTTTGGGTACTTCTTCACTCTCATCTTATCTGTTTTCTCCCTTTGGAACTTCTGTCATACAGATATTGGAATTTCTGGGCCTACCCTCCACGTCTTATGACTTTCAACTCACAGTTTTCTATTTCTTTGTTGTTTCATACTAAGCCTGAGAGGAATTCTTTGCTTTGATTTTCCATGTTATGAATTTCTCCTTACTTGTGTTGGTGTTGACATTCACCCCAACTATTGAGTGTTGGAAGTTAATCTTTGGTTTTGATTAATTGCAATTCATTTTTTATGGATGAAATATAGTCCTCTATCTCCCTGGAGATAGAAATTATAGTTATTATCTTTATTTTCTCTATTGATTTCCTCTGGTTGTAATTCTTCTGGGTTATGTTTGATGTTACTCTACCGTGGTGTTGGTTTTCTCAAATGTCTGGTGATTCTTGGCCATCTGCATCCTTGTATCTAAAAATCCCTACTGGCTTGCTTATTCTACCTGCTTCCAATGACTGTTGGAGTAGGGTGGTGTCTACTCTTCTGAGAGTGTAGAGGTGACTTGTCCTTCCCGGATGGTCAGTCATTTCTGGGGTAGTCACTGCCTTTTCTCTCTGGACGAAGTATTCACAGATTTAGCTTGGGGCAAATACTATGTTTCAATGATGGTGATTTTATTTTCCTATGCCATTACAAATTTTTTTTCCCTCTCCTTTTCTTTCTCTTTTCTGCCTTTTCTAATTAAGCAAGATTTTTCTGTTATTTAATGGGATTTTGGTTAGGAGGGAGGTCAAATGGGGGTGCTCAGTCCTCCATCTGGCTCTGATCTGCATTTTTAGCAAAACAACTAAGTTTGGAAGTTTGAAACTAACGACATTAGGGCTGAGAGATTTCTTAATGTAAATATATTTCAGCAGAGTTAATGAAAACTTGGAGTGCTTACAAAGTTGGATATATTACATGTGTGACAAATTATATATAAACCAGATTTCATTTCCTGTTTTTTTTTTTTCAATCAGCAAAGAAAAAATGGCAAGAAAACCAAGTCTTCTGTATTTTAGCTACGCATTTTAAGGGATAATGCATATTTAAACATTTTCAGCATTTGCTGTTAAAATGAATAAAACTTTACAATAAAATCCCCCCAAAGCATAAAGTTCCAGCCGGCAATGAGCCCCTCGTTCAGATATGGTCTAGGCTTTGCCTCACAGGGCCTGTCGGCCTGGAGCCGCTGCCGTTAGCAACCACGCTACCATTCTTCTCACTTGCCTCTCATCACTATGGTGATTCTTGTTAAATAAAGTGAACAGTCCTGATCATGTGCCCCGACGCCTTGTCATTTTTTTTTCCCCCTGTGGCTGTCAGTTTCCACAAAACAGCAGCCATCTAGTCAAGAGCTCTTTGCTGAATGCCTACTATGCACTCATTCCTGGAGGCACAAAGATGAAAAGGACAAAATGCTTTCCCTCAAGGATGCTCACTACAGGGAAGAAAAGGCAAACGATGTAGATTCCGTAGGTCAGGGTGGACCCCAGCTTTAGATATTGTGGTAGTTATTGGACTTAAAGATGTTTCATGTTTATGTAGGCATAATTCTTTTCCAACCACTTTTAATTTTTGAATGGGAGGTAAGTTATAGGGTTCAAGAATCAAGTGATAACAAGGAGTTATTCTCATCTGCTGTTTGAACTCTGCTCACACCCTCTGGGTAACCATTTTTATTAGATTCTTGTTTCTACTTCTAATGTTTCCTTATGCAATCGTATATGAATATGTATTTTAATTTTCCTGTCCTAAAAAGGGTGCCATGCTATGAATGTGCCAATATATCCTGGAGATCTTTTCTTTTTCTTTCTTTCTTTTACTTTTTAATTATTTTTTCTTTCTTTTTTTTAAAAAATGATTTTATTTATTTATTTGACAGAGAGAGACACAGAGAGAGAGGGAACACAAGCAGGGGGAGTGGTAGAGGGAGAAGCAGACTTCCCATTGAGCAGGGAGCCCCATGTGGGGCTTGAACCCAGGACCCTGGACTCATGACCTGAGCTGAAGCCAGACTCTCAACGACTGAGCCGCCCAGGCTCCCCCTGGAGATCTTTTCATGTGGGTCTACAGAGACATCCTTTGCTGCCGCTCATCGATCCTTCGAGTCCCCTAGGTGGATGCCATAGGACATTAACCAGCCCCTTATTGAGGTCCTCTTGGGATGTTTCCAATCTTTTGCCATTACAATAAATGCCTCAAAGAATAATCTTGTACATCTTCCATTTGTATGCATGCTGGGGTGTTTGCAGAATCGATTTCCAGAAGGAAGATTGCTGCCTCAGAGGGTACTGGCATCTATAATTTTGGCAGATTTTGTCAGCCATCCCCGTGCAGGGGTTAAACCACCTTATCTCTTCTGGCCATGTCTGAGAGCACCTCTTTCTCATCGTCCCTTGTCTTTGGTTCCCAAGGAACCCTACTCGCATCTTCTCCTTGCAGCGTTACCTCTGCTTCCGGGTCTTATCTGCACAAGGAAAGCTGCCCCTAAGTAGACAGTGTGTTCTTGCTTCGTGGAGCACCTGGAGAGGAACGGGTGAAGGGAACCCAGACTGTTCAAGGGATGCTGTTGGAGCACCGGGTGGCTGGGGGCCAGGTCCAAGCTGCTGAGCAGTGGGAGGGAAGATAGGGAACAGATTGTGGAGAACTTGGGTGGCTATACACCAAGAGGTTTGGATTTTTCCCACAGGCCACGGGCAGCTGCTGGAGGTTTCCCAGTGGAGGGAGGAGATGGGGCGAGCCACATCCAGGCAGATGTTAATTTTAGGGGCCTGTGCTGGATGGGGAAGAGACTTGAGGCTGGACTTTTTGATTCTGAGCACAGACCTGCTGTGGGAATAAATGTGTAATACTGCCATTTGGCTGTTGTCTGTCACATCACATGGACGGACAAGGAGCCACGGAGGGGTCATGTCCCTATTATGTGCTCTGCCTGGAAGCTGTGAGGGACCACTTTCCCACCTGGCTTCTCAAGAGCTGTCCTCATCATCACCATTCAATGCACCATCATTGAAAGACTGAATCACTTCAAGCTCCCCGAGTAGCTGGAGTCTTTGAATCAAGGTTTCTTCTCCCCCAGTCTTGTGATATTATCTCCCACCTTCGAGGGAGAGGTCACCCCCAGTCCCAGAGAGCCGTGAAGAGCAGGTATCAGACCTGAGACAGGAAGGCCAGCCTCCTGAGATTTTGCTTAGCCATTTTCTACCCACAGAGTGGCCTTGCCAAACCCCGCGGCCTGCCTCCTCGAGGGTGCTGGGAGCCGCGATGCTGTGTGCGGTTTCCATGGCAGTCGGCCACAGGGACAGGCAGCCAGGTGGCTTGCTGGCTCAGTTCGCTGCTGGCTCACCTGCTTTGCTGTTGGCAGCCGCCCCCTTTGCTCCTCTTGGCTCGTGGACCTTTCGAATGTCTTTTGTTACCCCCCTTTATGAGTCTCTGTGTGAAAGGACCTTCAAGTTCTGAGCCTATAAAAAGTGTGACTTTGTCTCTAAGTGGATTGAAGAGCAGGAATTCAGAATGCCAGAGTGGAAAAGTACTGGGGGACAGCACGTCTCTC
>RCUC01098231.1:0-10855 GCA_003697995.1 Taxidea taxus jeffersonii | reverse complement strand
TTTTTTTTTTTTTTTAAAGATTTTATTTATTTGACGGAGAGAGAGACAGCGAGAGAGGGAACACAAGCAGGGAGAGTGGGGAGGGAGAAACTGGCTTCCTGCTGAGCAGAGAGCCCAATGCTGGGCTCCATCGCAGGATCATGGGATCATGACCTGAGCTGAAGGCAGATGCTTAATGTCTGAGCCACCCGAGCACCCTGAAGTACATAGTTTTGTGTACTAGCTTAGGATAATGAAAATGCTAGAAGTTAGTAAACATTTTTAAAAAAATATTTTATTTATTCATTTGACAGAGAGAGATCACAAGTAGGCAGAGAGGCAGGCAGAGAGAGAGGAAGGGAAGCAGGCTCCCTGCTGAGCAGAGAGCCTAATGTGGGGCTTGATCCCAGGACCCTGGGATCATGACCTAGCTGAAGGCAGAGGCTTTAACCCACTGAGCCACCCAGGTGCCCCAGTAAATGTTTTTGTTACTAGTGATTGCTTCCTTTTAAAAAATATCTAAGTATACAGTATAACTATTCAAAATTCCTAAGTCCTTCCAAGTTTAAATCATAGAAATTTTTTTCTTGGTTACAATGCAAAATGATACGAATAACTTTGGGGGACATAGTTGGCGCTTATAAAATGCTTACTATGTGACCAAGCAATTACACTCATAGTACCCAAGAGAATTGTAAACGTACATTCACATAAGTACTTGTATATGAATGTTTGTATCAGATTTATTAATGATAGCTCCAGACTGAATACAGCCTAGATGTACATCAGCTGATAATTGATAAACAAAATGTGGTATGTCCATACAGTAGAATGTGCTCAGTAATAAAGGAATGAAATATTGATACATGCAACAGCATGGATGTGAATCTCAATAATTATGCTGAGTGAAAGAAGCCAGGCCAAAAAATGAGAACATAATGTATGATTCCATTTATATGGAATTCTAGAAAGGATATAACTAGAATGATAGCAGGTCCATGGTTCCTCAGGGTGTGGGTAGAGGGGATTGATATAAAAGGGGCATGAGAGAACTTTTGAATTGATGAAAATATTTTATACCTTGGTTCTGGTGGGAGTAATGTCCTGTGTTATATCTGTTAAAACTGTACACTTAAAATGACTGAACCCATTTCAAATGGTGGAAATGGAGGCCCAGAGAAACTTAAGTGACTTGCTAAGGTTTAAATTCTGATCTTTAAAATTTATTTTGGTTCAACATAAAACAAAGATGGAGTGCATATTTATTCTTTGTGGTACTGACCAGTTCTTTGAATTCCCCCAATGTAGGATATTATGGCATACTGTAACTAGGATAAGATTACATTAGGATTTCTGTCCAAATAATTTTCATGAACTCTTAGGTTATGTGATAACTAAGTCTTAATCACTCTTTCTTAGACAAACACATGAAAGATCTGCTGTCTAAATTGCTGAACTCAGGCTATTTTGAGAGTATCCCAGTCCCAAAAAATGCTAAGGAAAAAGAAGTATCATTGGAGGAAGAAATGCTAATAAAATCAGAGAAGAAAAAACAGTTATTGAAAACTGAATCTGTCAAAGAGTCAGGTTTGTTGTGATCTCAGAAATTCTTTAAAGTGGTTGCATTTTTAATACTTAACACAAAATGAGTCAACTCATTGTAAAAAGATTGCCTTATTTTGATTTGTCAGTTTCTACATGCATGGAAATACCTACTTACAGCAGGATAAACTTAGATTTAGAATATTTCTGTAGGCTTTATTACCATATTTACAGAGTGAACCTTAGCAGAAACATAAGGTTATTCTTTGTTATAAGAGAATATACTGTTCAAATGAGGCCTTTATGGAATTTGAATGGATTTATTAAACTGTTAATAAGATAATTCAATTTAAAATTGTGTAAAGTGCTCATAGTAGAATCCAGAATGGTAGTAGAATGAGAACAGAAATAAAGTTAACATATTTGGGAAAAATGTGCCAAAGTCAGTTAAGGAAATAAACTTTTCAAAATTCCACCTTTCTGGGGGGAAGAGATACTTTGAATCAGTGTCACTTTTGTTCTTGTTTGTTGGGACTCAGTTTATTTAGAAAATTCCACTTCTGTGTAGGTAGTCCAGGGCAGGGTTCTAGTAGCCTCTACTAGCACAGTTCATGTTATTTCTCATGTTTATTTTCTCTTAGTTCTTAACACTAAGTCTGATGCTTTAGTGTTTCCATTCCCTTACCACCTTCTATCCTTAAACTGGCTTTTAGGAGGCCTTTAAGGGCCTATAAGAGGCCTTTTAAGGCCTGTATTTCAAGCTGAGATGACTGATTTTTACCCCATGGCTTGGAGCTATAGTTTCAACTTGAAAGGAGTTGTATTTGTGCATAAGAAGTGATAGCCTTATTTTCTTTCTTTCTTTCTTTTTTTTTTTGATAGTCTTATTTTCAATCAAAAATCAGTTTATAGCTGGAACTTGACTTTAGAAAAGTGGCATTTAAGGAGAGTTACTAGCTTCAGCTAGCTTCAGACCACATGCTTTTGACCAACAAGCAATAGTGGGGATTTCTCCTGCTGTGAATATATTTCATTATACTATTCTTTTTCTCTTACTTTTCTGAAATATGTCACTAGAATGACTATAGTTGTAATCAACCTAAAAACATTTGGTTTATTTAGTACTCAAGGGAGTATTATCTTTCCAGAGTCTCTTATGGAACTTGCACAGCCAGAGATACAACCCCAGGAGGTAAGTTTCTAAAAGGTAATTTGCTGATTTTGGTTTTTGAGACTTTTGTATAGTGTGTTTAGGAGCTGAGGCTCTGACACTAGATTTCTTAAGTTTGAATACCAGCTTGCAGCTTACTTAGCTTAGTGACTTTGGGTAAGATGCTAAGCCCAGCTGTGTCTGTTGTCCTCATATGTAAAATGGGGATACTAATAATGCTTGCCTCATGCTACTGTGAGGATTAAAGGAGTTCAGTTCTAAATTGCTTAGAATCTGGCCTGGTGCACAATAACTGCTCAAGTGTTAGCTGCTGTGCTTGGCCCTTGTGTTAGAATTTAAAGATGGGCAGGATTTTGCGTTTGTCAGAATTTACTCACATTGGTAATTGAATATTTGTTCTCTTTCTGAAGTGACATTAAAATTTTTGGAAGCTGAAGAGAATGGAAGAGTCAGAGTCAAAGTACAGTTGATATGTAATAGAAATAAAAGGCTGGTAATTCAGGAAATGTAACACTTAAGGTTAAATAGTGTAAATGTGTATAATTGAATTGTCCTCTGCCTTAACATTTTAGGGAGTCATGTGGGTAGAGTGGTCTAAGGTTGGCAGAGGCAGAACAACCTTAGTAAAAGAGCCTGAATCAAGCAAACTTGGCACTGTGATGTATAGTTCTTACTAGTTTTAGGTGAGTCAGGTATAGATTGCTACTTTTGAAGTACTGAAGGTGGTATTTGTTAATTGAGAGAAAAGGAATGGACAAAAAAGTAGGATGGTCTTTTCAAGTAGATAGGGACGGAAATTTCACATTAGCATAGTGACTCAGACCAATGGACATAGGAATACTAATAGAATTCAGTGTTCCCCTCAAGGTCTTTTACAAATTTTGTGACTCAAGCACGTTTTTTTCTCTGGTCTAGTTTCTTAACAGACGCTACATGACAGAAGTAGATTATTCAAGCAAACAAGATGAAGAGCAATCCTGGGAAGCAGATTATGCTAGAAAACCAAATCTCCCCAAATGTTGGGATATGCTTACTGAACCAGATGGTCAGGAGAAGAAACAGGAATCCTTCCAATCCTGGGAGCCTTCTGTTAAGCACCAGGAGGTATCAAAGCCTGCAGTTTCCTTAGAACAGAGGAAACAAGATCCAAAACTCAGGTCCACTCTGCAGGAAGAGCAGAAGAAGCAGGATGCCTCTAAACCCAAGACAGCTCCTAGCCAGTGGAAGCAAGAAGCTCCTAAATCCAAAACAGGATATATTCAAGAAGAACAGAAGAAGCAGGAGAAACCAAAGCCTTGGCCGGTTCACCTGCAGAAAGAACAAGATCCAAAGAAGCAATCTCCAAAGTCTTGGTGTTCTGTGCAGAATGACCAGGACATCACCAAGTCATGGACCACTACCGTGTGTGAAGACCAGGATTCAAGGCAGCCAGAGACTCCAAAATCCTGGGAAAACAATGTTGAGAGTCAAAAACACCCCTTAACACCACAATCACAGATTTCTCCAAAGTCCTGGGGGGTAGCTTCAGCAAGCCTCATACCAAATGACCAGCTCCTGCCCAGGAAGTTTAATACAGAATCCAAAGATGTGAGTTTGTTCTTATCAAGTCTGCTTTGGTCAATGTAGGCATAAATAAAAACTTGTAATAATTTTTTAGTCCTCTTAAAAAAAAAATCTATGAGACCCATGTTAAATATATAAATTATTTCCTTAATTCTTTAATGTTTAGTTTATTGTTTTCCCTAGAAAATTGGAAGTAGACCTAGTCTGTGTTTTGAGCCTAACCTGAGATGAAATTTCCACAGTTAGAACATATTGTTTGAATGCCATAATTTTAATGACATGATATGACATAAAAATAGTCGATGGTTTGGACAAGACCATAATACGAACAAGTCAGAAAAATAAAAGCATGTCATAGGATGAGGGGCTTTTTTTTTTTTACTATATTTCATTCATTATCTTCCACCTGGCACACAGATGACTTCTGACAGAAGTTACACTTTTCTGTATTTTCTTGTTTCTCTTTCACTCATTTGTAATCATTCAGATGAGTCTGTACTCTTTGGTGGTTTTGTGGTTGCATATATTCCAGAAGGCGGGGTAGGATCTGAATTCGTTTTCTGTTATTTTCTGGAGATGGAAACTAGATTTTAGTATTCTGTAACTAGATTTTGGAGTATGAGATTTAGTTCAAATATAAGACCTTATTCTATTAATGATAAATAACCCATTTCAGGAAGATAAGACTTATAATGAATAATCCTTGGATGCACTGCTGTTTAGTTTATTAAATTACAAGGTATTTACTCCTATTGAAATGTAAAGTTGTTTCAAGCTTGCTTGCTAAGAAATACGAACTTCTCATCTTCCCAGTGTTTTCCGTCTCTGGTCTCTTTCTTGTAATGTTCCCTGCACTTCCATGTCGTTTTACCCAGAGGTTTCTGATAAATCTTTGGTCCTCTTAACAGTAGGAAAAACATTTATGTGGAGAAATCAAAGCATTGCATTTTATAAATAAATTGGCCCTACCTCAGCCCTACCTTATGGCAAGAGAATTTGTGTTGTCTCCTTTTGCTTGCCTTTCTTCCAATGCTAGTATCAATTTTAACTTCTTTCTGACCCTGTAGAAGATTAATAGATTGATATATTGTCTTTGTTTCATTAACCAGATATCACACAACAGTAATTGTGATATGATAACTATTTTGAGAAACTTATTTTAGAAACCGAATTAGTATTTTAGTAAAGCTGTTATAAAAAACCTAATTTAGAGGCACCTGGGTGGCTCAGAGGGTTAAGCTTCTGCTTTCAGCTCAGGTCATGATCTCAGGGTCCTGGGATGGAGCCCTGCATTGGGCTCTGTGCTCAGCGGGGAGCCTGCTTTCCCCTCTCTTTGCCTGCCTCCCTGCCTACTTGTGATCTCTCTTTCTGTCAAATAAAATCTTTAAAAAAATTAAAATAAAAAATCTAATTTAAAATTCCATTAGGTATTGCAGTGCTGAGCCTTTACCATACCAGGATATTATGCTATTTGTTGAATAATGTTTCAAATCAGTGCTTTGTTGGAAAGGCCAAAACTCATTTAATTTGCTTTTAATGGTAGAGACGGCATTATGTTGAAGTTGCAGGGCCTTTCAGTGACTGATGGACACTTTTCTGTACAATATACTGTCTATCTGTCTTGCATTCTCAGCTGTCTAGAACATGACTAAGTACAGTCAAGGGCAAAATAGAGTTCCAAGTTAAGAGACTAGATAATGTGAAATGAATCACTAAAGCTTGTACTTTCCTCCTAAGAATCTTTCATACATTCACTTAGGGTCTCTTAACTCTTATGACGATTTGGATAGGCTTAGCTGTGTGACTTCCTGGTGAATAAGAAGGTGAAGAGCTGGTCTGGTAGGGGGAGGCACACTGGCACCTGTAAGAAGTTAACTATATAAGCATTAGGTCTAATTTAGGGCATACAGCACTGTAAGTGATTTAGTGTAAAGGCTAGCCTCTTTATAAACATAAGTAGCCCCCCAAAGTATACTTACTTGGTAACAAAATGTAATAGCGTATTTCCTCAATTTTAGGATGTATATGTATATATTTTTACACCTTAATATTTCTGAAATCAGATGTTTAACAATGGGGTGTATATTTAACGTGGTAGTAATTTCTTCCTCTGGGAAAGAATCATTTATGTGTCTTACAGTTAGTGGCGCCTTAAAAAGGACATAAGCTGATTATCTACAATGAAAAAATTTTGGCAAGGAACTTCTGTTATTTTCTTCTTCCCTTTAATAAAAGGGTGTTTTAGAAATATTGCCATTAAAGGTGTTCTGAAGGGGAAAAAGTGTTTAAAGTTGGCTTAAATTATTTAGAAAATGCATTTATGTGGAAATTCTTCATCTAAGATAAATCTGATAAATGGATTTTGCTGTGTCTTGATTTCATTAAGATACATCGATAAGCTGTGTTTCCTGAATTAGGATGTTGGATGTGAATTTCACTCTTACACATTGTGGATTTATTTTGTAGGTGCCTAAGCCTATGCATCAGCCTGTAGGTTCTTCCTCGACCCTTCCAAAGGATCCAGTATTGAGGAAAGAAAAACTGCAGGATCTGATGACCCAGATTCAAGGAACTTGTAACTTTATGCAAGTATGAGTCATTCTTAGATGAATCTTGAATGATGTTTCTGGGGCTACTAGTTTCTGATCTCAAGCATTACAGTGAAATTGTTAAGAGCATAGATTTTGGTGTTCAGAATATGGGTGAATCCTGGCTCTGCCGCTTCCTAGCTCACACAGTTCAGGAAGGCTACTTCACTGTTTCAGTGTCTTTTGAAAAACGAGGATAATAGTTCCTTATTCCTAAGTTTGTTGTGAGTAATGAACTAAACATTTAAAAAGTATAAGTGCTTAAATAATTTCTGCTGTAGATCATTGGTAATCTCAGACTGTGAGGACCTGCTCTGCTTGGTATTTGGTAGGTGCTGTTGTGTGTAGAAAATTCTAAGACATTTATCGCCTTCAATAAGTTGTTATTCCAGTTGTAGAAGATTGCAGTGTCATGGCAGTAGTTAGGTGCTGAATTGTGTCGTACAGAGTCTTACAGAATTTCAGAATAGTGTGGTAATTATTGAGGGAAGAAGTAGACAAATAAGATATTTTTTTGTGGTAAAAAGATCCTGAATTCTGGAAGTAGACCTGTGTTTAATCCCAGTTTTGCTATTTACTAGTTGTAAAATCTGTGGCAAGGTATTTAGCCTGTAACCCTCTACTTGTAAAATGAGGGAATTCCTTACTACTTAGGTTATGTGAAGATAAAGGAAAAAACTAAAGTGGTTACTACAAGTATAGCTTAAGTATTCAACATGTTGGAAACATTTCTGGGAGAACCAAGATAAGCAGATGGGAGAAGAGAGTGGCTTCTCATTATGAAAGGTTTAATAATAGCATGAGCTAGTTTAGTGGTTGAGATAAGATAATTAAACCCTCATTGGTTGGGCATAATAAAGGTGAGGTTATAGGATTAATGCTTATGTTTAAGAACTCAGGTCAAGTGGGTTTTTTTTTCCCCCCCAAGATAAGCCTTGGAATTACTTGACATAATTTTAAGGTTTGACAGTTACTTTAGATTTTATTTTTAACTTTTTTTTTCCCTCCTAATGAAGACAAAGTTATTAACATTTTGTGATAGTTACTAGCTAGATTCTTTATAGTTAATAGCTATGGATGACGTCTTGAATAATTTAATGGTATTAGCTTTTTTTTGGTATTAGCTTTTAAATGAATAATTGTTTCTAGTTATGATTTAAAATCTTGTCTTTAGGAATCTATTCTGGATTTTGACAAACCTTCAAGTGCAATTCCATCGTCACAGCCGCCTTCAACTACTCCAGGTAGCCCCATAGGTATGTACTCATCCTTAATACTCAGAATAAACATGCATAGGTTTAATAGTTGTTTTCTTTACAAATAATTTTATAAGGGTTAGACTATGTCTGTGTGATAATTTATTCTAAATGTATCTGTCATCAGTTATGTAAGGGTGAATTACCATTAAGACATTAGTGTACTCATTTGGTCTGTTTACATTTCATTTTATTTATTTATTTTTTAGAATACTTTTTTTTAAAAAAGATTTATTTATTTGTAAGGGAGAGAGAGCATGAACATCGGGGAGAGGCAAGCAGAGGGGGAAGCAGGCTCCCTGCTGATCAAGGAGCCTGATGCGGGACTTGATCCCAGGACTCTGGAACCCAGGTGTCCCTCTGTTTGCATTTTAGAGAAAGTCTCTAGATGTTTGAATGGATATGGCTGTTTTTGTAATTTATGTTTTTTTGAAGTGACTGGAGTCCTTTCCACTCTGTAAATCTAGTGCAGAAACTCTTCAGTCCTAATTATGAGTGAAATTACTTCAGTCATGTTTGGTACACTGATTAACATAATAACTAATGATGCAGCTTAGAATTGAATCTGATCTGATGTTCAAACTTGAGACTTCTTGCTCTACACTCATTTATCTCAGGGGAGGAATGAGGTAATTAAAGCCATAGTCCAGTTTGTAGTGAGGAGCACACACCAACTAGAAGATTGGTATAGTAATTCATGGGTGAAGTAAGGAGAGTAGAGAGTAATTAACAAAAGTGATGGACATTAACAAGAAGAAACTAAACCAAAACTGTATAATTGAAAAGTATATTAATATACATGATCAAAGAGAAAAAAATCTGGAAAGACCTATGACCAGCTAAGACTTATTTTGAACTTGGAACTTGACTGTAAGTAGTTGATTACTATTCATGATAGCTCAGATTTTATCTTCCAGACTACTATTACTAGTTATTTTTTAAAGTAGTAGTTCTTTTGGGAGACTCCAAATGCTGCTTTTGCCCCTCTAACCTTAAAGCATCATTATATATCATAGAAGGGACTAGTATTCTGTTCTTCACTGATCCTCTGACTTTTTAAAGCTCTAATAGAAAATTCATGGTGAATTTGGGATCTAGTTCTTCCAGTACTGCTTTTTTGGTAAAGTGATAACTTTAGTTTCCACTCAGTTGATATGCATAAACTTTTCTCCTCAGTAGTTTACTGTTGATTTCACTCTTTGCAGCATCTACAGAACAAAATCTATCCAGTCAAAGTGATTTTCTTCAAGAGCCATTACAGGTAACCTCTCTAAAGTAATCTTTTTTGGCTATTCAGGGAAGAAACTCTTGGTTGGGTAAGAATGATTAGATTTGGTGATTTCTAATATACTTTACCAAATTATTGAAAATAATGTTCTAGGGATATCTAGTTTTTTAGATTAAGTACAACTAGTCCTCGAAAGGTTGGTTACCTAACGACCATTGGGAAGAAGATATCTGTTAGAAAAGAGAAGACTAGCTGACTCTAGTAAGGAAAAAGCAAGTCTGAAGAATACAGGGGTTCTTTGGGAATCTTTCTTTGCTATTGAGCTCCCTAAGTCACTTGGTATAGCGGCATGTAAAGGGTCTAAAGAAAGTTACTCGTTTTGATTAACCCATGGTTAGCTAATCTCCCACCTCCCTCCATACATAAGAGTTAACCTGAGGGATGAGATCATTGAGATCCCTGATGCCACATTGCATTTCCATCATTAGTGAGTTTGAGGTTTGCTGCTTTTCTGCTTATTAATTAAAACAACAACAACAAAAAACAACAGAAAAACAAAAACAAGAAGAAAGCCAAACAAAATTGTCATGATCCGTCTGAAAACCGTATGGCAATTTTCTTAACAGTAACAGCTCTGACAGGTTAAATATTTTGACCAGATGGCTCAACAGTTGTTGAGCCTCTCCAAAAACTGTCCTGTCCAAAAACTTCTGAGTAAATACCATTTGATTATAATGGTTTATATTTAGTTTGATAAGTTGTGGCTCAGTTTTCAAAATGTATTTGTTGAGCTGAGTCCCTCACCCCACTCATTGCTTTAAAGGTTCCATTTTATCTTGTTTTAGCTGTTAGGTTCTACGTGAGGCTTTCTTTTTTTTTAACATTTTTAAAGATTATTTATTTATTTATTTGACAGACAGAGATCACAAGTAGGCAGAGAGGCAGGCAGAGAGAGAGGAAGGGAAGCAGGCTCCCTGCTGAGCAGAGAGCCCCATGTGGGGCTCGATCCCAGGACCCTAGGATCATGACCTGAGCCGAAGGCAGAGGCTTTAATTCACTGAGCCACCCAGGCGCCCCTACATGAGGCTTTCATTTGACAAGTTAAATTTTTTTGAAAAGCCACTGGTCTCGTTTAACAGTTCTCAGAGGCAGATCTGTGAGTGGCTGCATCATAAGCCCTTGATCACTTCTGTTTTCACCTTAGACCTGTCAGATCAGAATTTCCAGGGGTGTTATATAGTCATCTGTATTGGTAATAAGCTTCCTGGGTGAATCTGCACATCCATTTTTTTGGGGGGACCACTGGTCTCCAGCTCACGTTTACTCACTAATACCTAAAACTACCTTCAGCTGGTCTGCTTAACAATAATTTGTAAGTGAGAACTACCATAACTTCTGAATAATACTGATGTGAAGAATGTATCTCTGTTTTGTTGTTAAGTGAATCTTTTAACTAAAATTGAACAGCTTAAGTATCAAGTGCCTTGAGTTGCCTTAACAACTCTCTTGGGCAAGAGAGAGTTATGTC
>RCUC01098226.1:0-11018 GCA_003697995.1 Taxidea taxus jeffersonii | reverse complement strand
CTAGTTTAATTTGAATGTAGCTTTAGTTAGTTCCAGAAATTCTAGTTATAATTTATTATACTGTTTTAGTTTAATATATTGTTTAGAATATTTAAGTTTAATATATTGAATATCTTTAGTTTTTATATATTGAATACCTGTATTTTGTCCTGAAAGTCCTTTGTATGAATCTCCTTGAATATAAAATTCATTTTACAAAAGAATCAAGATTTTTTCAAGATTTAAATCTTGGGGAAGTTTCTAAAACCTTTTAAAGCACATGACTAAATAGGATTATGGATGTTTAAGATCTGATAAAACAAAACATAGAAACTGGTTTTTCTGGGCAGGCAAAGAGAAAACCATTTACATTTTTTTTCTTAACAGCAGATCAATTAATCTAAGAAAACTTTGTTCTTTTTTGAACTGAGAGAAAGCAGACTTTCTACACCAGTGTCTTTTTAAAATTCACTTCAATATTAGTCCATCCTGACCATACCTAAAATTCTTTTTCTGAAGATTTCCCTTCATAAACCTTCTACAACTTTCTTTTGCATTCAGGTTTTGTCCTAAGCCATTTCCTTCCAAACAACCATCTCATTTAGGACAAAATTACCTTTTACCTTTAACAAAATGCATTCCCATTCCTTATCTTTCTTACATATCTAGTTTCTCACATACAGAGTTGTTTCCCTTGTTTCCATCAGTCTTACAGTTAGAAGAATTTTGTTCTCTTAGAAACATCTTAATCTCTAGTGAAGATTAAATATAAACCAACTATAAACTGTTGCAACAGAATTCTTGAGATGGCAAATTTATCAATCAGTTAAGCGCAAAACATTCTTTTTCTGTTAACCAACAGATTTAAATATTCTTAGTTATTTGGGAGTAAGAAGTCCAAAGTACAAACCTGCATTAAGTACTTAATTCTTTCTCATTTTACCCCTTTTGGTTAAGACCTAGATGTCTATAATTTAATTCCATTTCTCATCCAACCAAAAATTTAAAGTTTCAGGTTACCAAAGACTTTGAAAGCTACTTTAACAATTTCCCATTAAAACTTTAATACAGACAATTATCCATCAGTTCATTCATCTCTTTGTTAACAGATTTTAACAAATAACACGATCTTATTTGACCTTAAGTAAACTTCCATTGAAGTTTCACATTTACTGTAGCTTCAAAGCTGTAACTTCAAAGACATGTCTATCTTAATTAAACCAACAAACTTAACTTAGTTCAAATACTGATTTACGTTCCACCTGGGCCCACTCCACTTTGAATGTTTACCTGAGACACGGGTGGGAAGATCTGGAGTGAGGGGGTATTAGGTACAGGGGGTTTTCTTCTTGTTCCTTGACAGTGAAGAGAGAAGAAGCCATGGTGCAGGAAGCACCAAGGATGGTCTAGAGGCCAGTTATGCAGGCTGGACCCAAGTTGGTGCAGAAACAGAAGGGGGGGACAAAAGAACAAAGTGCTGGCAGAAGGCAGAGAAAGGATTCCCAGTTTTAGAGAGTTTTCCTGAGTAAACCTGTCACCCAACTGGGTGGCTTTATCTTCAAAATCCTTGAAATGCTGGAGAACAAGACTTAGGGGTGTCACAGGTCCCTTACTCCCTGCTTGCCCCATTTTTTTCAAACATACCAGACAACATAAAGATAAGACAAAGACAACCGCAGACCCAGCGGCCCTTTCTCGACCAGATATCAAGTCTAAGGGTGTGCAAATTTATCCCAGCTCAAAAACACAACCTTTCACTGGTGGGGATTTTCTCAGTCCCCTTACTGCCTAGGGGGATTCGAACCCCCTGGTGATCTACAGTGGAGGAATGGGGCATCCACACATCCACTCCACCCCTGGGGAGCAACACTGCATCCAGTTTCCATGGGTCACACCCCTGGAGCTCTGCAAGCAGACAGAATAGGATCTCACAGAACAGATCTCAAGATCTTGCCTCCAGAGGTTTTTCCCAGAAATTCTGATGTTGGCTCAGTTCTCGTCATTTTATCCCAGACGAGCCCCCAGATGATGGGGTCCCAGATGATGGGTCCGTAATCAATGCAGTGAGACTGATACAAAGCAAGGCATCAGAAACCAGACTGACCTGTCAGGGCTGCCTCTTAAGAGAGTGACCCCATCCCAATCTCACAGGCTAGTTTTATAGGGCATAGCAGCAGACCTCAAGGTACATGGCATCTATTGTTAAGGCGTTTACTCCTAGAATCAATACTGGGAACCAATACCAGGAACTACTGGGGCATTTATTCCTGGAATGAACCTGTGTATGTTCTGTATCTGTAAACAACAATATGGCTACCTAGGCAATATGGAGTCACTCCAGCTAAGCAGGCCCTAATAGTTAAATTAGGTTTTAACACTAAATCAGCCCTAACACTGTCTACAATTGTGATTCATCATTTTCACAATCAGGTATCTCAAGGTCTTTCTAGATTCTATGATCTTGTGGGGAGACCTTTCTGCTTCTAGTACATAAACGCTAGTTCTGTTTGACAGATTAGGAATATTTTCATGGAGAATTTGTTCAACTATATCTTCTAGTCTTCTTTCTTTCTCCTCCCCCTCAGGGATTCCAATAACTCTGATGTTGGAACATTTCATGGTGTCATTTATTTCTCTAATTCTATTTTCATGGCTTTTAAGCTCTTTGTTCCAGGCTTCCTCCTGATCCTTTTTCTCTATCTGCTTGTCCTCCAGATCACTAATTCTATCTTCTTCCTCAGTTACCCTAGCTTTTAGGAAATTTAGATTTGATTGGAACTCATTGAGAACATTGTTAACATCATCCCTGGTGGCTTTCACTTCTACCCTAATCGATTCCATTTTGTCATCCATAGCTTTCTCCAACCTAGCTATCACCTGGATAAGTTAGCCTGAATTCTCTGTCTGACACACTGTCTATGTCCATATCCAATAGCTCTGATGGAGAGGGCCCAGTCTCTAAATTTTCCTTGTGTTGTGCATTCCTCCTCCTAGTCATTTTGGTGAGAGATGGCTGAATGGATGTGTAGCTGAATGTATCAACGGTGGCGCAGGCAAGGTGCCCTGGAATGCTTCTGAGCAATTGAGAATCCCCACCAAAAAGGAGGAAAAAAGAAAAAAAAGAGAGAGAGAGGGAAAAAAAGAAAGATAAAATAAAAGAGAAAGCCCAGCCCAAATGGATAAATGGACAAGGATATCCTGCAAGAAAAAAGGTCTTACAACATGTATGTGTTTCAGCAACAGGAAAGGGCTCTACCCACTCCTCTGAGAAACAATCCCATGGAGAACAAAAGGCTCAAGTTATGCCTCTTGGCATGAAGAAAGAAGCATTTTTCACTGTACGTGTGGCATCAAGAGGAAAATGACAAGGCTTTAATTCTGAGAAACAAGGCTATAGAGAATGAAATTTACAGTGGGTTCTAGTTCCCAGAAGATAGAAAGGATATCCAATATAGGTGTGGTAGTGTACAGAAGGAGCAATGTCCCTGACTTGCAGAAACAGTTCTGTTGAGAGTGCATCTCTAAACAAAGGACAAGATTCTTCCAGGGAGAACAGTTTCACCAGGTAGGTGTTCAAGCAACATGAAAGTGCCCTAGCCTTTCCTCTGAGAACAACGCCTATGTAGAAATTACTTTTCGAGGATCTCTGTTTCATGCAATAGAAATATTCTCCAAGGCAAATTAGGAATCATGAGGAAACTGGCACATACTTCATTCTAACATAGGAATCTGTTGAGAATGGCATTCTCAATGAATTCTTGAATCCAGAACATAAACGCCATGTCATACATATGTGTGAGTGTATAGGGAAGGAGTCATATTCCTTATGTGCAGACCCAAGCTCGTGGAGGATACAACTTGGAGCCAGCAACAACTCTCATTAAGGGACAAGTCTTCCAGGAACTGTGTCTTTAAGCAAGAGGAAAGTTCCCTGTCTTTCCATCTAGAGAGAATCTGTGGAGAACACAGTGTTCAAGGAATCATGAGCATGTTTAAGATAGAAGCAAATTAGAGAGCACCTGAGGAATCATGAGGAAACCACTGTTCCTCTAAGTCTATAAACACGTTGGAGGAAGGAACACTGTACTCTCTTATTGTTTCCAGAAGAAGTCTATAGAGAATGCAACATTCTGCGGACATTATCCTACAATGGAGGGTGATACAATATATATGTGATTCAGCAACAGTAAACCTTCTCTCTGAGAAACAATAATGGGGGGGCTGTGGAAGGCTCAACTCATGCCCTTCTCTCTGAGAAACAATAATGGGGGGGCGTGGAAGGCTCAACTCATGCCTTTTTTTATTAGGAAATAAGAGATTTTCAATGTACTTGTTTCCTAACGAGGAAAATGACGTCTTTAATTCTGAAAACGAAGCCTATGGAGAATGGAATTCATAGCAAGTTCTAGTTTCCAGGGTATAGAATGGATTTCTAATATAGGACTGGTAGTGCTTGGAACGAGCAATGTACCTGACTTGTTGTTGTGGCCGGTGCAACAACATGACCAGGGTTGAGAGGGTAAGAGGATGGTAAGACGACGACGAGACACAAAGAGATGGGGACAGGAGGGGCAAGGTGGATGATGTCCAAGCAATGCCAACTTTATTCACTGCGGTGAGACATTATATAGAAGTCAGGAACAATCATGAGGAAATATCTATTCTTATTTAACTCACTGAGGTATCTGCAGTGTATACACAAAACTCTTTAAGCTTCCCCATTATCTATTCCTTAATCTCCCCTAGCAGGTCATCTGACATTTGGGGTTTGTGTTGCAGTTTGTGTCTTTAGTTATCCATTAACCGAGATGTCTTTACAGCAACCCAAGGCATAGTATGTAAATCAAGCAACCACAGTGTAGCTCTATAATGGTGCAATTTTATAATCCATGCAAGGACAGCACAGCTCCATGCTGAGGTACTGACCAGCCCTGTTTCCCCGTCCCAAATAAGCTCCTGCCAGCAGTCATGTCTGCAAGCTTAAAGGTTTTGGCAGGGTACCTGCAGGCAGTCACATGGGCGAGTCCCAGGATCCATAGCTAAGACCCTTTCAAACTTTCCACCTATGGGGTAGTTAACCCCTGAGCTTTCAGGAGACATGAATCGGGGCCTGGCTTGGTCTCTTAACTCTAGCTCTACCTGTAGCTGCCTATACTTTTAGAAACAATTCTGTGGTAATACAACACTCAGCAAAGGACAAGTCTCTTCCAAGGAGAACGCTTTTAGCAGGGAAGTGTTCAAGCAGCCAGGAAGTGCCCTAGCCTTCCCTCTGAGAAGGACATCTGTGTGCAGGATTCTTCATGATTCCACTACTCCATGGGAAAATGCTTCTCACTTCAGGAAGCAAGAGGTGCCTTCAACGGTGTTTTCTCTACATTCTTCTTGCTCTGGTGGAAAGATGGGGCAAGTTCCAGGTGCTAGAACAAATACCTGCTCAAGGCTTCTCCCATGAAGGTTCTTGTTATTTGGGAACATAGTCTTTTCTGTCCCTGGAGGGGACATGGCACCTGCCCAAACCCACCAGAGATAAACTGGACATTGCAGCTAACATTTAGCTCTGAGACAAAAGGCTGTGGGAGCATGGAGATTTCCACTGATTTTTCCATCAGGTATATAGAGACAATGTCACCTATATGTGTGATAGTAGAATCAAGGTGCCACTTCTGAAATGTAAAAACTCCTGCAGTCTGAACTCAAACCAACAAGTGTGTGGAGAATAGAACTCTCAACTAATTCTCACTTCCAGAGTAGAGATGGACATCAAGTACATGGGTGGCTGTATAGGCAAGGTGCCACATCCTTGACACATCCACACAATCTGTGGAAAATAATCACTTTCAGTGTACAACTTACTTCAAGGGAGAAACTGTGGAGCATGTCTTTGTTTAAGCAACAAGAAGGCTCCCTGTCTTTCCCCCTGAGAATCAAGTCTGTGGAGAAGACAACCTTAAAGAAGCATCATTTTCTCCTGAAATAGGATAGTTTTTAAATGGACGTGTTATCATGAAGACACCACCAAGTTTCTAATTTTAAGGGACAAATCTGTGAGAATTGGCCCTCTCAACTAACTCTTCTTTCCAGAAAATGCTGGCCACATCAGAAGTCTGTGTTGTAGGGTACCAAAGGTTCTATGTTCCTAAGGCCTAGACACAAGTCGGTGGAGAATGTAAGTCCCAGCAAATGTGGAGGTATTTTAAGCAGAAGCCTTCCTAGAAGAATGTTTTTAAGCAAAGGGAAAGTTCCCTATCCTTCCCACAGAAAGATGTCTGTGGAGACATACAACATTCACAGAACCTCTTGTTTCCTGAAGGTGGAAGAATTTTCCCAATTTCCCTGTGGATTCCTAAGAAAACCATGGCAGCTTTAATTGTGTGAAGGGAATTTTTGGAGAAATTAACCCAGCCTGTATTGTTTCCTGAATATAGTGGCACTATGAGGTATAAGTCAGGTAGTGGCTGGAAGGTGCCATGTTTGAGAAGCAGAGAAAAAAGTCTGTGGAGAATGCTAAACTCAGCGAGCAACAAGTTACTGGGGAGGGGAAGCCTTCTAGCATGTATGTGTGTACATATCAGAAACATGCTCTGTGGATCCCCCTGTGAAAGCATTGTGTGGAGAAAACAACGTTACAAGAATCCCTTACATTCTTAGGCAGGGGCATCTTCAAAGGCATATATGGAATGATGAGGAAACCTCCTTTACTTTAACTCGAGAAGCAAGCTCTTGGAGATAGGAAGTGCCAGCTACCTTCTTCTTTTCTGATGTTAGCCACAATGTCCACTATATCACTTGTAGGTCTGGGCAGGTGCCAGGCCCCTGACACATACAGAAAAGGCAGTGAAAACTGCAACATTCCAGAACAACAAGTTCCTTCAGGGGAGAAGTCTTAACATATGTGAGATCAAGCAACTGGAGATGTACCTTCTCTTTCCAGCTGAGAAGGAAGACTGAGAAGAACACAACATGGACGGCTGCTCTTGCTTCCTGAAGGGGGAAGCATTTACCAGTGGAGGCGTGGAATACGAGGAACCCAGCACACTTATACCTCTGAGAAATAAGTCTGTGGGAGAATGCCAATCTCCACTAATGTTTCTATCAGGAAGAGAGAGGCAATATCACCTATTGGTCTGATAGGAGAGTCAAGGTACCACCTCACAGGTGCATAGACACAAGCTGATGGAGATGGCCACCTTGAGCTTACAACAGATGTCTTCCAGCATGATGTGTTTAGACAACATGATAGTGCCCTATCCTTCCTTATGAAAAAACAGTCATTGGGAAAAATCATTCAAGGATAATGACATTCTGAAGACAGAAGACTTTCGTGGGGATAGGGAGAATCATGAAGAAAATGCCTACTTAAACAACAGAAGGAAAAAAACCCTGTGAGGAATGGAATTATCCACTTATCCTTGTTTAGAGAACATAGAGGTGATATCAAATAGGTGCCCGGGAATACAAGAATTGTACCATGTCTCCGAGGCATTGAAACAAGTCCATGGAGAGCACAATGTTCAGCAGACAATACCCTACAAAAGAGAGGTCTTTCAGCATGTATGTGTATCAGCAAATGGTCAGTGATCTACCCTTTTGTTTGAGAAACAATCCTGTGCAGAACAAAGATCCAAGTAATGCTTTGTGAGCCAAAGAAAGAAGTGTTTTTCTTTTTCTTTCTTTTTTTTATTTAATTTATTTTCAGTGTAAAAGAATTCATTGTTCATGTACCATGCCCTGTGCTACATGCAACACATGTCCTCCATAATTCCCACCACCAGGCTCCCCCAACCTCCCACCCGCCACCCCTACAAAACCCTCAGATTGTTTTTCAGAGTCCATAGTCTCTCATGGTTCATCTCCCCCTCCAATTTCCCTCAACTCCCTTCTCCTCTCCATCTCCCCATGCTCTCTGTGTTATTTCTGATGCTCCACAAATAAGTCAAACCGTATGATAATTGACTCTCTTTACTTGACTTACTTCACTCAGCATGATCTCTTCCAGTCACATCCATGTTGATACAAAAGTTTGGGTATTTATCCTTTCTGATAGAGGCATAATACTCCATAATGTATATGGAGCTCATCTTCCTTATCCATTTGTCTGTTGAAGGGCATCTTTGATCATTCCACAGTTTGGTGACCGTGGCCATTGCTGCTATGAATATTGGGGTACAGATGGCCCTTCTTTTCACTACATCTATATCTCTGGGGTAAATACCCAGTAATACAATTGCAGGGTCATAGTTCAGCTCTATTTTTAATTTCTTAAGGAACCCCCACACTGTTCTCCAAATTAGCTGCAGCAACTTGCATTCCCACCAATAGTGTAAGAGGGTTCCCCTTTCTCCATATACTCCCCAACACTTGTTGATTCCTAACCTGTTAATTTTGGCCATTCTATCTGGTGTAAGGTGGTATCTCAATGTAGTTTTAATTTGAATCTCTGTGATGGCTAGTGATGAACATTTACTCATGTGTCTGATAGCCATTTGTATGTCTTCATTAGAGAAGTGTCTGTTCATGTCTTTTGCCCATTTTATGACATGATTATCTGTTTTGTGTGTGTTGAGTTTGAGGAGTTCTTTAGGGATCCTGAATATCAGCCTTTTGTCTATACTGTCATTTGCAAATATCTTCTTCCATCCCATGAATTGCCTCTCTGTTTTGTTGACTGTTTCCTTTGCTCTGCAGAAGCTTTTGATTTTGATGAAGTCCCAAAAGTTCATTGCCACTTTTGTTTCCTTTGCCTTTGGAGACATTATCTTGAAAGAAGTTTCTGTGGTTGATATCGAAGAGGTTACTGCCGGTGTTCTCCTCTAGGATTCTGATGCATTCCTGTCTCGCATTGAGGTCTTTTATCCATTTGGAGTTTATCTTTGTGTACAGTGTAAGAGAATGTTCAAGTTTCATTCTTCTACATATAGCTCTCCAATTTTCCCAACAACATTTATTGAAGAGACTGTCTTTTTTCCACTGTATATTTTTTCCTGCTTTGTCAAAGACTATTTGACCATAGAGTTGCAGGTCCATATGTGGGCTGTCTATTTTGTTCCACTGGTCTATGTGCCTGTTTTTATTCCAGTGCCATGCTGTCTTGGTGATCACAGCTTTGTAGTAAAGCTTGAAATTGGGCAACATGATGTTTTTCTTTTTCAACATTTCCTTAGCAATCCGGGGTGTCATCTGATTCCATACAAATTTTAGGATTATTTACCCCAGCTCTTTGTAAAATGCCAGTGGAATTTTGATTGGAATGGGATTGAAAGTATAGATTGCTCTAGGCAGTATAGACATTTTAACAATCTTTTTTCTTCCAAACAAATAGCATGGAATGCTATTCCATCTTTTTGTGTCTTTGTTGATTTCTTTCATGAGTGTTCTGTAGTTCCTTGAGTACAGATCCTCTACCTCTTTGGTTAGGTTTATTCCCAGGTATCTTATCGTTCTTGGTGCTTAGTAAATGGAATTATTTCTCTAAATTTCCTTTCTGTGTTTTCATTGTTAGTGTATAAAAAAGCAACTGATTTCTGTTCATTGACTTTGTATCCTGCCACATTACTGAATTGCTGTATGACTTCTAGTACCTTGGGGCTGGAGTCTTTTGGGTTTCCCATATAAAGTATCAGGTTATCTGGGAAGAGAGAGTTTGACTTCTTCATTGTCATTTTGAATACATTTATTTCTCTTTGTTGTCTGATTGCTGTTGCTAGTACTTCTAATACTATGTTGAACAAGCGTGGTGAAAGTGGGCATCCTTGTTATGTTCCTGATCCCAAAGGGAAAGCTGTGAGCTTTTGCCCATTGAGGATGATATTTGCTGTGGGTTTTCATAGATAGATTTTGTGTAGTTCAGGAATGTTCCCTCCATCTCTGTACATTGAAGTTTTTTAATCAGGGACGGATGCTGGATTTTGTCAAATGTTTGTTCTGCATCAATTGAGAGGACCATGTGGTTCTTCTCTCTTCTCTTTTTGATTTCTTCTATCACATTAATTGATTTGCAAATGTTGAACCATCCTTACAACCCAGGGATGAATCTTACCTGGTCATGGTGGATAATCTTTTTCATGTACTTTGGATCCTATTTGTTAGAGAACCTTAGAAATCCTTAGCATCCATATTCATCATATTCATCCATATTCATCAGGGATATTGGCCTGAAATTCTCCTATTTGGTGGGGTCTTTGCCTGGTTTGGGGATCAGGTTAATGCTGGCTTGATATAAAGAGTCTGTTTAGATCACTACATTTGTATCTTTAGGGTAAATACCCAGTAGTGCAATCGCTGGGTCATAAGGTAGTTCTATTTTCAATTTTTTGAGGAACCGCCATGCTGTTTTCCAGAGTGGCTGCACCAGCTTGCATTCCCACCAACAGTGTAGGAGGGTTCCCCTTTCACCACATCCTCGCCAGCATCTGTCATTTCCTGACTTGTTCATTTTGGCCATTCTGACTGGTGTGAGGTGGTATCTCATTGTGGTTTTGATTTGTATTTCCCTGATGCCCAGTGATGTGGAGCACTTTTTCATGTGTCTGTTGGCCATCTGGATGTCTTCTTTGCAGAAATGTCCATTCATGTCCTCTGCCCATTTCTTGATTGGATTGTTTGTTCTTTGGGTGTTGAGTTTGCCAAGCTCTTTATAGACTTTGGATACTAGCCCTTTATCTGATATGTCGTTTGCAAATATCTTCTCCCACTCTGTCAGTTGTCTTTTGGTTTTGTTGACTGTTTCCTTTGCTGTGCAAAAGATTTTGATCTTGATGAAGTCCCAATAGTTCATTTTTTCCCTTGCTTCCCTTGCCTTTGGTGTTGTTCCTAGGAAGAAGTTGCTGCGGCTGAGGTCAAAGAGGTTGCTGCCTGTGTTCTCCTCAAGGATTTTGATGAATTCCTTTCCCACGCTGAGGTCCTTCATCCATTTTGAGTCTATTTTCGTGTGTGGTGTAAGGAAATGGTCCAATTTCATTTTTCTGCATGTGGCTGTCCAATTTTCCCAACACCATTTGTTGAAGAGGCTGTCTTTTTTCCATTGGATATTCTTTCCTGCT
>RCUC01098220.1:0-31675 GCA_003697995.1 Taxidea taxus jeffersonii | reverse complement strand
CAACAAAGAAAGCCTAAACCCAGCAGGAGAAGAGAAATAATAAAGATCAAAGCAGAAATCAATGAAATAGAAACCAAAAAAACAATAGAACAAATCAATGAAGCTAGGAGCTGGTTCCTTGAAAGAATTAATAAGATTGATAACCCCCTAGCCAGACTTATCCAAAAGAAAAGAGAAAGGACCCAAATAAGTAAAATCATGAATGAAAGAGGAGAGATCACAACCAACACCAAGGAAATACGAACAATCATAAGAACATATTATGAGCAACTCTATGCCAACCAATTTGACAATCTGGAAGAAATGGATGCTTTCCTAGAGACATATAAACTGCCAAAACTGAACCAGGAAGAAATAGAAAACCTGAATAGGCCCATAACCAGTAAAGAGATTGAAACAGTCATCAAAAATCTCCAAACAAACAAAAGCCCAGGGCCAGTTGGCTTCCCAGGGGAATTCTACCCAACATTTAAAGAAGAATTAATTCCTATTCTCCTGAAACTGTTCCAAAAAATAGAAATGGAAGGAAAACTTCCAAACTCATTTTATGAGGCCAGCATCACCTTGATCCCCAAACCAGACAAGGATCCCATCAAAAAAGAGAATTACAGACCAATATCCTTGATGAACACAGATGCGAAAATTCTCACCAAAATACTAGCCAATAGGATCCAACAGTACATTAAAAGGATTATTCACCACGACCAAGTGGGATTTATTCCAGGGCAGAAGGGTTGGTTCGACATCCGCAAATCAATCAATGTGATACAACACATTAACAAAAGAAAGAACAAGAACCATATGATACTCTCAAGAGATGCTGAAAAAGCATTTGACAAAGTGCAACATCCCTCCCTAATCAAAACTCTTCAAAGTGTAGGGATAGAATGCACATACCTCAATATTATCAAAGCCATCTATGAAAAACCCACGGCAAGTATATTCTCAATGGAGAAAAACTGAGAGCTTTTCCATTAAGGTCCGGAACACGGCAGGGATGTCCGCTATCACCACTGCTATTCAACATAGTACTAGAAGTCCTAGCCTCAGCAATCAGACAACAAAAAAAATTAAATGCATCCAAATCGACAAAGAAGAAGTCAAACTATCGCTCTTTGCAGATGATATGATACTATATGTGGAAAACCCAAAAGGCTCCACTCCAAATCTGCTAGATCTTGTACAGGAATTCAGTAAAGTGTCAGGATATAAAATCAATGCACAGAAATCAGTTGCATTTCTTTACACCAACAGCAAGACAGAAAAAAGAGAAATTAAGGAGTCAATCCCATTTACAATTACACCCAAAACCATAAGATACCTAGGAATAAACCTAACGAAAGAGGCAAAGAATCTATACTCAGAGAACTATAAAGTACTCATGAAAGAAATTGAGGAAGACACAAAGAAATGGAAAAATGTTCCATGCTCATGGATTGGAAGAATAAATAATGTGAAAATGTCTATGCTACCTAAAGCTATCTACACATTAAATGCAATGCCTATCAAAATCCCATCCAATTTTTTCAGAGAAATGGAACATATAATCCTAAAATTATATGGAACCAGAAAAGACCTCGAATAGCCAAAGGAATATTGAAAAAGAAAGTTGTTGGCATCACAATTTCAGACTTCAAGCTCTATTACAAAGCTGTCATCATCAAGACAGTGTGGTACTGGCACAAAAACAGACACATAGATCAATGGAACAGAATAGAGAGCCCATAAATAGACCGTCAACTCTATGGCCAACTAATCTTCGACAAAGCAGGAAAGAATATCCAATGGAAAAAAGACAGCCTCTTCAACAAATGGTGTTGGGAAAATTGGACAGCCACATGCAGAAAAATGAAATTGGACCATTTCCTTACACCACACATGAAAATAGACTCAAAATGGATGAAGAGCCTCAATGTGAGAAAGGAATCTACCAAAATCCTTGAGGAGAACACAGGCAGCAACCTCTTCAACCTCAGCTGCAGCAACTTCTTGCTAGGAACAATGCCAAAGGCAAGGGAAGCAAGGGAAAAAATGAACTATTGGGACTTCATCAAGATCAAAAGCTTTTGCACAGCAAAGGAAACAGTCAACAAAACCAAAAGACAACTGACAGAATGGGAGAAGATATTTGCAAATGACATATCAGATAAAGGGCTAGTATCCAAAATCTATTAAGAGCTTAGCAAACTCAACACCCAAAGAACAAATAATCCAATCAAGAAATGGGCAGAGGACATGAACAGACATTTTTACAAAGAAGACATCCAGATGGCCAACAGACACATGAAAATGTGCTCCACATCACTGGGCATCAGAGAAATACAAATCAAAACCACAATGAGATACCACCTCACACCAGGCAGAATGGCTAAAATGAACAAGTCAGGAAATGACAGATGCTGGCGAGGATGTGGAGAAAGGGGAACCCTCCTACACTGTTGGTGGGAATGCAAGCTGGTGCAACCACTCTGGAAAACAGCATGGAGGTTCCTCAAAAAGTTGAAAATAGAGCTACCTATGACCCAGCAATTGCACTACTGGGTATTTACCCTAAAGACACAAACGTAGTGATCCAAAGGGGCACGTGTACCCAAATGTTTATATAGCAGCAATGTTCACAATAGCCAAGTTATGGAAAGAACCTAGATGTCCATCAACAGATGAGTGGATAAAGAAGAGGTGGTATATATATACAATGGAATACTATACAGCCATCAAAAGAAATGAAATCTTACCATTTGCAACGACATGGATGGAACTAGAGCGTATTATGCTTAGCGAAATAAGTCAACTGGAGAAGGACAACTATCACATGATCTCCTTGATATGAGGAAGTGGAGATGCAACGGGGGTGGGGGTTAAGGTGGTAGGAAAAGAAAAAATGAAACAAGATGGGATCGGGAGGGAGACAAACCAAAAGAGACTCTTAATGTCATAAAACAAACTGAGGGGGTTCGGGGGGGAGTGGGTTTGGGAGAAGGTGGTGGAGTTACATTATATGTTTAAATAAAAAAAGCTTAAAAAAAAACCCAAATAAATTGGAGGTACATCTATAAGTACAGCTAAGTGCAAAAAAATCAAGTGCTAAACAAAAAACTACCGGGGCACCTGGGTGGCTGAGTGGGTTAAAGCCTCTGCCTTTGGCTCAGGTCATGATCCCAGGGTCCTGGGATCGAGCCCTGCTTCGGGCTCTCCGCTCAGCAGGGAGCCTGCTTCCTCCTCTCTCTCTGCCTGCCTCTCTGCCTACTTGTGATCTCTGCCTGTCAAATAAATGAGTAAAGTCTTTAAAACAAAAACAAAACTACCAAATAGCATATACAGTTTGTTTAGTGTTACATGAATTAAAAAACAACCTACGGTACTAGTTATTTTGGTTCCATTTTTATATATGCACAAGTTATTTATAGTCTCATCATATGGTAAACACCAAATTTAGGATAATGAAAGAGAAAGGAGGGAAACAGAGTTAGTGAAAGTTATACATGGCTCTTGAACACTACTTGTAAGTCTTATCATAAAAAAAATTTGGGGCTAATATGGCAAAATGCTAAAATTGAGTGATGCACGCACAGATTGCCATTATGTTATTTTCTTTATATTTTTGACTGTGTACCTGTGGGTCTGGACTCTTTATTCCTTCCCATTAACCTGTTTATCTTTCCTTATGTGGATGCATCATTATTTTGATTATAGTGATGTTATAATTAATCATGAAATCAGGTAATGTAGTTCTTCCAAGTTTCTTGGTTTCTTTCAAAGATTATTTTTGGCTAACCCAGGAAACATAAATATTAGGATCATCTGTCAAATTCTGCAAAAAACACTATTGAGATTTTGATTGCAATGTTGAACCTATAGATAAATTTAAAGAAAGTTATCATTTTAATAATATCAAATATTCTAGTATATGACTATGGGGTGTCTGTGTGTGTAGGTGTGTATCTTTTAAAAGTTCTCTTAGCAATGTGTGTTAGTTTTCAGTGTAAAGATTTATCATTACTTGGTTAAATTTATTATAAATATTTTAGGTTTTTATGGTATTTAAAAATTTAATTTACTAATTGTTGTAGGTTGAGTAGACAGACACTCCCCCCAAAATATGTCTGAGTCCTAATCTCTGTAACCTGTAAAAGTGAGCTTATTTGGAAAAAGGGTCTGTGTAGATATAATCTTGAGATGAGATCATCTTGGATTTAGGGTGCCTATATAAAAGACAGTGAGGGGGAAGGCACAGAGGAAAGAAGCCATGTGAAGATGGAAACAGAGAATAGATTTACATTGCTGCAAGTCAAAGTATGCCAACCAACAGAATAAGGAAGGGTCCAGGAAGAACTTTCTTCTGTCTTAAGAAGAGAATATGGCCCTGCTGACATCTTGATTTTGGACTTTTGACTTCCAGAACTGTGGAAGAATAAATTTCTGTTGTTTTCAGCCCCCAAGTTTGTGGTGATTTTTATAATAATCTCATAAAACAAACCCACAATTGCTTATTTTTAGTATATAGAAATTCAAATGACTTTTTGTACTAAGTTAGTACCCTAAACTTTACTCAATTTACTTAGAAATTCTAGGAGTTTTAAAAATAAAATATTTAGGATTTTTACATAAACCATTCTGTCGTATATGCATAAAGACAGATTTAAACAGAATGGTACATCCATAGCATATACTACTAATCAGTAATAGAAAACTTTTGAAAAACAGAACCACCTGAATGAAATTTCTAGAGAATTATACCAAGTGAAAAACACCAATCCCAGAATGTTAAGTAGTGTATAATTTTATTTATAGAAGATATTGAAGTGACCAAATTATAGAAATGGAGAAAAGATTAGTGATCATCAGAGGTTAAGGAAGGGGAATGGGGAGGAGGCAAGTGGGTGTGGCTTTGAAAGCAAAAGATGAGGGATCTTCATGGTGGCAGAACTATTCTGTAATTTTACCGTGTTAATAACAACCTAGTTATGGTATTGTGCTGGAGTGTTGCAAGATGTCACTCACTGGTAAACTGGGTGAAGGGTACAAGGATCTGCTCTGTATTATTTCTTAGAAAACATGTAAATCTATAATTATTTCAAAATACATATTTAATTTAAAAGAATTTCATTTAAACCTACCTTTGTTGATTTTGGTTTTTTATTTTTCTTCTGCATATATGATAGACTAATACATTGGTATTAGTTTTGCTTTATGTAATCAAGCCTTTTAAGAACATGCTATTTGTGTATTATAGTAAAGAGATATTTTATATTTATTTTCATATTTATCAATTTTTGTGACCTTTATTTTCAGTATATCCAATATGCTAAATGGAATCATTCTACTTCAGCTGAGGACTTTCCTTTAATATTTCTTGTATTGTGGGTTTGTTGGCAATGTATTCTCTCAACTTCTGTCTATCATAAAGTAAACACATCATATATTCATTTTTGTAAGATACTTTCACTGGATATGGAATTCTCTGTTAATACATTTTTTTGTTTTGTTTTGAATTTCAGTACTTTAAAAATTATTTTCTTTTCTTCTGACTTTTATTGTCCATATAAAAAAATTGTGTCATTCATATATAGATATAATTTCTCTTTATGTAAAGTATCTTTTTTTCTAGTTTTTAAAATAGTTTACTCTGCATAACTTGGCTATTGTGGACATTGCTGCTATAAACATCCAGGTACACGTGCCCTGAAACAAACTGAGGGGGTTGGTGGAGGGAGATGGGTTGGGAGAGGGTGGTGGGGTTACATTATATGTTTAAATAAAAAAGCTTAAATAAAAAAAAAATAATAAATGCTATATACTCTTTGACCCAACAACAACAAAAAAATAGTTTACTCTGTTTTTGTCATTTTGACTATAACAGACCTCCTTAATACTTATTTTTCTTAGTGTTTCTTGAACTTTCTGAGTCCATAGGTTGCTTTTTAAAAATCAAATTCAGGAAAAAAATGTAAAATATTTTTGCAAAAAATATATGTATTTTTGCTTTTTAAAAATCTTTTATCCTTCAAGAACTATGATTACTTGTATATTAAATGTCTTGATATGGTCCCAGTCATCTCTCCTTTAGTTACATTTTTACTTTTTTTTTTTCCCTCTGTGCTTAGGTTTTAGGGATTCCTCTTGACTAAGCTTTACATTCACCAATCTTTTCTTATGATGTGTTCAGTCTGACAATAATCTCATTCAGTAAATCTTTTATTCAGATTATTCTATTTTATATTTTTATCATTTCCATGTGTTTTAAAATTATTTCCAAATATCTCTTCAATCCTTTACCCCATTAAATTAATGTTACTATAGGTTCTTGGATTTAAAAACTTGTTCTAATTTTTCCTATATCTGGTTAATCTATAAACCTATTTATATTTAACTATTTTTCTCTCTTGACTATAACTCACATTTTCTTGCTTCTTTATTTGCTCACTCTTTTCGATGGTTTTTTGGAACTAATTTATTAATGTTAGGTAAGGAATGATTCCTTTGGTTTAATTAGTATTGGAGTATGTTTGCTGTGCACTTATATAGGCTTTAGTCTCTCTTCTATGGCCTTGGAATTGAGCAATGGTTGTTTTAAGATTTCTCATTGCTTTTCAGTCCAGTCCTGAAACAATTGTGTCACCATGGGGCTAATATCTTTTTTCCCTTCAGCTTTATTGAAGTATGATTAACAAATAAAAATTATGTGTATTTAGGTTGTGCAATGTTATTTTTGAAAGATAAAATGTGATGGGATGCCTGAAGGGCTCAGTTGGTTAAGCAACTGAGTTGATCCTCAGTTTTGTCTCAGATCATGATCTCAGGTTGTGAGATCCAGCCCCATGTCAGGCTCTGCACTTAGTAGAGTCTGCTTGCAATTCTCTCTCACCCTGCCCCTCCACTCACTCACTCTTTCTGTCTCTCTATCAAATAAATAAATAAAATCTTTAAAGTATAAAATGTGATAAATATATACATATGTACATACACACACACACATATACGTTGTGAAATGATCACCACAATCAAGCTAGTTAACACATTTATCTTCTCAAATATCTTCTTTGTGTATGTGTTGAAAGGCCTTAAGATATATTATTTTAACAAATTTCAAGTATGTAATACAATATAATTAATTATACTCATTGTGCTATACATTAGAATCCCAGGACTTATTCATCTTACAACCTAACACTTATACCTTCTGACCAACATCTCCTACCCCCGGCTCTTGGTAACTATCATTCTACTCTGGTTCTATTAAGTTTGGCTTTTTAGTTTCTACATAAAGGTAAGATTGTACAATATTTGTCCATCTGTGTCTGCTTATTTCATTTAGCCTAATGTCCTCTAGGTTCATCCACATTGTCATAAATGGTAGGATTTCCTTCTCTTTCATGACTGAATAATATTCCATTGTATATCTATATCACATTTTCTTTATCCATTCCTTTGTTGACACTTAGATTGTTTTCATATTTTGGGTATTGTGAATAAGGCTTCAATGAGCATGGGAGTGCCCATATTTATTTGAGATAGTGATTTTATTTCCTTTGGATATATGCCTAGAAGTGAACCATGTGTATTTTTATTTTTGATCTTCTGAGAAACATCTATACTGTTTTCTGTAATGGCTGTAACAATTTATATTCCCACTAACAATATTAAAGCATACTAATATCTATCATCTTTTCAGAATTTAAATTGGGTGGATGTTTGGTAAAGAGGTAGAAGTTCAGGCCTCATCTTCCAGTAGGGGTTTGGGACCAAATAAAAAAAAAATCTGGGTGACCTGAAGTCTGACATATCTTATCACTGTTAGGCCATTAGACCTCATGGCTTTAAGAATGATGTTCTGAGGGGCGCCTGGGTGGCTCATTGGGTTAAAGCCTCTGCCTTCGGCTCAGGTCATGATCTCAGGGTCCTGGGATCGAGCCCCGCATTGGGGGGGGGTGTCTCTGCTCAGCAGGGAGCCTGCTTCCTCCTCTCTCTCTGCCTGCCTCTCTGCCTACTTGTGATCTCTCTCCCTGTCAAATAAAAAATAAATAAAATCTTAAAAAAAAAAAAAGAATGATGTTCTGTGAAACTGAAGACTTGCTAATAAGAGATTTGGAGACTCCCTGCCTGTGAGACACAGATGCTGTGAGATTATGGGAGTGTATTTCTGTAAGATTTCAAGATGTCTTTGCATTAGGTTTCCTCTAGGTTCTAATCTGACATGTGCTCATAAATTTGTCAAAAGTTTAGCCTTTACTCCTCCTCTGAGCAGAAGCTACCCTCTTTTGCACAACTTCTCTATGTGGTTCCAAGTATTCAAACATAGTTTGTTTTTATTCACTTGGAAAGGCTCCTCCTTCTGAAATACATTTATTTTAGATTTCTTACTGTCCATACTTCCTAACTGCCTTTTTTAAAAGAAGTGTTTTTTTGTTTATTTCATGGGTAAAATCTTGTTTTTTTTTCCCTTGGGAATGAAGGTCTTTTAAAATCTTCTATGCTCTATGAATTATTAATCATTTTAACTAAACATATTTCAATGTTTCACAAACATATTAAAAAAAGTGAAGTTGTTAGGAACTCAGGCAATACAGGGCTTCATGGCTTCATTGAAGTTGTGGATCTTTTGCTGAAATGCTAGTACAGTTGAAATTTTATTAATAGAAATGGCAAGTCAGCAAATGTTCAGGTAGTAGAGTTCAAGAAAGCATAGCAAAGTACTAGAGAATTTCCAGAACTCTTTAAGAATAAGCAATTAGTGCAGCGCCCGGGTGGCTCAGTGGGTTAAACCTCTGCCTTCAGCTCAGGTCATGATCTCAGGGTCCTGGGATCAAGCCCCACATTGGGCTCTCTGCTTGGTAGGGAGCCTGGTTCCCCCCTGCTCTCTCTGCCTGCTTCTCTGCCTGCTTGTGATCCATCTCTCTCTGTCAAATAAATAAATAAAATCCTTTAAAAAAAAGGGGGGGGATGAGCAATTAGGGAAGATAAAATTAGGGAAGAAAAAAATCATAAAGAACTATATGCCAACATAGTGTCATGGGGTTCATGACCCTGATTTTTGGTGTGTTGGCTGCTACATACAAGTATTTGGAAGGTTAGCTAAAGATAGCACAAAGTGACACTTTACAGCAGTTAATGGATAATTGTGGTTGCCCCTTCCCCAGAAATTGAGCCAGTTGCACTAAGAAATTGTTGGAACATAAAAGTTGAAACAGAGAGGGAACATGTCTGGTATAGAATGATGAAGTGGGTACCAAACTAATAAATTACATTGGTTCGTCTGTGTTACTGTGAGGCATATGAAAAGTAGATCAAGATCTGAAGTGGTGGGGACAGAGGGGAGACTATAATGTAGGAAGGGGATGGAGGTGTAGATTCCTAGCAGAAACTTGAGGCACTGATAAGAAACAAGAATCCAAGCAAGAAGAAAATAAGGTAGATTGGCCAAAAGATTGGGGAATAGAAAGGGCTTCAATGACCTCATATCAGCATGAGTATTCCAGGGGTTAAATCAACCCCTTTTACATTAAAAACAGGTGCAACTTACTAATTGCAGAACTTTACTGGCTTATGGAAATATGCGAACCCATATACCATCTGGGTTGTCTCTCAATAATAATCACACTGAATGAAATGGAAATTGTATTGGCAGTTGTGTAGGGGTGAGAAGAGCTGATCAGTAGACCAGAAATCCTGGGTAGGCTATTACACAGGTGCTCAAGTTCTCTTTTGGACAACTTTCTAAAGAAAGGGATATCATAGTCACCAGAAATTAACATGCTATAACCACAAAGCCAAACCAAACCAAAATTTTCTCTTAAATAAATACTTTTTATTTACTTTTATATATTATATACAAGCATATAGATCCTTCTTTCCACTAAATGAACAGAAAACAACCTGGAGCCATAATTTTATGGCTTAGAATTTTTTTTTTTTGGTTTAGAATATTTTAAAATTTTTTCAAGTTTCTGAAAGTCAATGGTATTTTTAAATTTGTCTGTGCCATCCATTTCCAAAATTTGATAAATATGTTATTATTAATAATTTTAATTTTTCATCTAAAACTGACACATTGTTGCAAATAGCTGAAAGCTACATAAATTGGTCACTGTAAAATTATTTAGAGTCTAGTTTATCTTCATTGTTTTTGTCAGTGTTGAAACATTTTATGTGACTCAGTAATATTAAAATTTTAATGAAAATGTCTGGTGTTATTGTGTATGCTACTTCCCATTGCTTTTTCTTCAAGAAGTTTTCCTATAAGTAAGTAATATAGGAAATAAATCTTATTTTTTACAGGCACTGGGTTTCATTTTGTAAAACATATTCAAGTGATTTATTATGCATTGGTGAAAGTAAATAATTGGTGATGGGCCAAGGGCAGAAATAGAACACAAGAACATATTATGCATGACCTTTTTATAAGGGTTTTACTGATATAATTGCAGAAATTCTCCTTGTGAACTTATAAGATAGGCTACTACCCTGGAGTATCAATTTTTTCCTATGCACAATGTAAATATAACATAGAATGGTTTAAGCTATTTTAAAATTAGAGCACAAGATTCTAAGTTATACAAATATGAGTCCAAATCCAGATTCTTAGGTTTAGTTCCATTATCTTGGGTGAGTTACTTAATTTCTCTAAAAATGGTGGCCATTCTATAACATGAGAATAATATGAATATTCACCATATGAAGTATTATTTGAGTGTTAATCAAGATCAGATTTTTTGACATATAGAAAGTGACATGGATATTAGACATTATTGTTATTATATCATTGTCATCAACAAAATTTAAGGTATTTTTCTGACACCAAGTACTAGTCATAAAATAATACCCAATTTGATGTTTGTATATATTTTCAAATAGTCATTTCCACATTTTACCAAATTCTTCAGTAATTAAAATAAGAAGAAATTTTAACATATTACATATCAGGCCAGGTTTTTAGAATTGTTTAGGCAATATAGTTTTATTGAATATGTATGCCTTTGATGATAAAGAGATCAGAGAAAGATCTAGACTTTGGCTCTAATATGTGCCTCTGCTTCAAGTTTGGGGTCACATAATGCACATCATAGTATCTGACCTCAATTACACTCCTGACCCTGTTAACATGATAACTGAGCTTTCTTCCATGCATGGTTTTTTGCTCCAGTGTCAGACTAGTTGTATATGACTGAAATGGAACCTGATTCCTCTTTGAAGTCTTTTAAGTAGTTCTTCAAAACAATTATGCACATCAAAGGATAGTATAATAATTTGTGAAAAATTCTAGTCATCTGAAGAAGTTAATTAACTTTTCAAAGTGCCCTTAGAGAAATCCCCATGGGTTTATCATGGCTCTCATTGATATGGGTTTATTATAGATATACTTACTAGAATGTAATCTTTTTGAGAATGAAGACAACTTACTCTTATTTGTCCCTTCTTTTTTTTCTTTAGAGAAAAAAGGAGAGAGTATGTGAGCAGTGGGGAGGTGCAGAGGAAGAGGGAGAGGGAGACTCTAAAGCAGGCTCCCTCTTCAGATGCAGAGCTCAATCTCAGAACCCTGAGATCATGACCTGAGTCAAAATCAAGAGTCAGACACTTAATCAACTGAGCCACCCAGGCTCCCCTTATTTTTTGCTTTCTGTTACAAATAGCATGGGGCACAGGCACACAGCTTGCTTATCACTCCTTGTTAGAGGTAATTTGGACACTAGAGACACTAAGGAGGACACAAAAAAGCCGTAATTCCCCAACATCGCCATCATAAATCACCAGTCAGGGAGTAAATGAAAGAAATAAATCCCCTGATCTCTCTCCTGCTCTCTGAACTGCTGGCATCTCCCTTTGGTTGAACTCCACAGGAAGCCAGACAACAAGGGGAAAAGGTGATGCACACTACTGAGGGCATTTTCTCAGGGTATAGATCAGGGTAGAGGAAAGAGGAGAATGAACATTAATGGCCAAATGGATAATAATCAATACATAATATGAGAACCTAGCATGATTCTAATTCTTCTCCTTTCACAGGAAATAGGGTTCTAATGTCCTGCCTACATTATTTAATTAAACTTATTTATTTATTTATGTTTTTAATTTAAATTTTGTTAGCATACAGTGCAATATTGGTTTCTGGAGTAGAATTCAGTGATGCATCACTTACAACACCTAGTGCTCATCACAACAATTGCCCTCTTTAATACCTGTTATCCATTGCCCATCTTCCACCCACCTCCCTCCACCAACCCTCAGTTTGTTCTCTGTTAAGAGTTGCTTATGGCTTATTTCCTTCTCTCCTTCTCTTTTTCCCCTTTCCCCTTCCCATGTGTTCATCTGTTTTGTTTCTTAAATTCCACAAATGAGTGAGATCATATGGTATTTGTCTTTCTCTGACTGACTTATTTCACTTAGCATAATACACTCTAGCTCCATCCATGTTATTGCGAATGGCAAGATTTCATTATTTCTTTTCTTTTTTTTTTTTTTTTTATTTGTCAGAGAGAGAGGGAAAGAGAGCTAGCGAGCACAGGCAGACAAAGTGGCAGGCAGAGGCAGAGGGAGGAGCAGGCTCCCTGCCGAGCAAGGGGCCCGATGTGGGACTCGATCCCAGGACGCTGGGATCATGACCTGAGCGGAAGGCAGCCGCTTAACCAACTGAGCCACCCAGGCGTCCCAGATTTCATTATTTCTTATGGCTGAGTAATATTCCTCTCTCTCTCTCTCTATATATATATATATACATCCTCTTCCTTATATTTCACTATATATATAATTACATATATAATATTTTCATTATATATAATATAATCATATATACATAATATAATTTATATATAATATATAATATATATAATATAGTATAAATATATACATCTTCTTCCTTATTATATTGCATTATATATATAATTATATATATAGTATATAATTTCCTCTTCCTTATTATATTTCATTATATATGAAATTATATATTTCACTCAAATATATATATGTTTTACTATAATTATATTGTATATAATTATAATGAAATATAATAAGGAAGAGGATGTATATATAGATAGATCATATATATATATATATGGTCTTCCTTATCCATATATATCCATATATATATGGTCTTCCTTATCCATTCATAAGTTGATGGGTATTTGGCTTGGTCCATAGTTTGGCTACTGTTGATAATGCTACTATAAACAGTGGGGTACTTGTATCCCTTCAAATTTATATTTTTTGTATCCTTTGGGTAAATACCCAGTAGTGCAATTGCTGGATTATAGAGTAACTCTATTTTTAACTTTTGGAGGAACCTCCAAATTTTCCTCAGAGTGGCTGCACCAGTTTGCATTCCCACCAACAATGCAAGAGGGTTCCCCTTTCTCCATATCCTCAGCAACACTTGTTTCTTGTGTTGTTAATTTTAGCCATTCTGACCAATATGCGGTGGTATCTCATCATGGTTTTGATTTATATTTTCCCGATGCTGAGTGATGTTGAACATCTTTTCATGTGTCTGTTAACCAGCTGGATGTCTTTGTTGGTAAAGTGTTTATTCATGTCTTCTGCTCTTAACTAGATTATTTGTTTTTTGGGTGTTGAGTTTGGTAAGCCCTTTATAGAATTTGGATCCTGACCCTTTATCAGATGTCATTTGCAAGTATCTTCTCCCACTCCATAGGCTGCTTTTTAGTTTTGTTGATTTTTCCTCCACTGTGAAAAAGCTTTTTGTCTTGACGAAGTCCCAATAGATAATTTTTTGCTTTTGTTTCCCTTGCCTCAAGCAATATGTCTAGTAAGAAGTTGCTATGGCCAAGGTCAAAAAGATTTTTAGAATTTTTTGGATTCATTCCCAATGTTTTATAGATGATCATCAACAGTACCTGCTTATTACTGACACAATTTAATGTCAACAACCCCAGGTGATTTTTATGACAATCAGCTGGATATTGACTCAAGCCCACTTGGACTTGCAGATGTCTGTCTGAATTGGTTGAAGGATTTGGCACTTGAAAGTCCTTATTGATAACCAGGAGACATTACTTCAATATATTTATGTTCATTTCAGTTTTCATTAATATCTTTATTTTTCCCATTTTTTCCAATTCCCTAAAATTTTTGTCATAAAATCCACATTTCAATTTTTATAAGTTTAACTTCTAGATTGGCTTGTGAAGTCACCTTAAGAGAAGAAATTTTCATTTTCTTTGAGTTGAGGCTAGCACAGAAGTGATCTTATGAATAATAGCTGAACTTGGCACAATATTAATTAACAGTTCTTGGATACTTGATGAACAACCCAGCCACACATTCTTCAGAATAGCTTGTTTTCATCATTTTATGTTTTTTTTCTTATTTTTTGTCCATCTTCTTCTTACCGCCTAATATATACTATTGAATAAGTGCCATGTAAACTTTCTTAAGCATTCAGATTTTGTTACTTCTTTGTCTCAGGTTTCACAAAATTTAATTTATTGTTTGACTACATCACTCTTAGTCCTTATAGTAGGGACATTTTTAAACATTGATCTTTTGACAAGGGTTTCTTTCTTTAAAAGATAGGAACTGTCAGCATATTGATGCCATAGCAGGAGATGGGAGGGAAATGGGGGCCAGCAATATCATGGGAATCCCAAACTGAGTAATCTGTCTTATTTCCACTTGACCTTTGGTTGTATTTTTAGGAAATCCTGCCCTTAATTTCAATATCAGTTAGAAAGGATCACAGATTTAATGACTGGGGCTCCTACATTACTTCTGGCAACCAGGGATATATTCCAAGTCTTCAGGAAGGTGAAAGCATTCTTTATTCATCTTTCAAATGGCCTTCTCATCAAGTCAGGGATCTTTTCACCTTGAATTTTCTCTGTCCTGTATTTTTTCTCTCTCTTCCCTGCAGCTTAGTCTGACCTTTCAGTCAATTCCCATGTTTTATGGATTGTCACATTCTACAGAGTGGAGGATCTACTTTTAAAGACCATTTGTCTCTCACAGCAATAGTCTGATAACTTAATTATGCCAACATGTCTCTTCCCCATAAGTAATGAGGATGCCATGAGTAAAAAGGAGCAAAGGGGCAAGATCCACTATCCTGCCATATGTTGTGTCATTTGAATATAAATGTCTGTGGTATTTGGATTTTTAAAATGCTCTCATTCTTGTTACCATGTTATCTGTTAATTTAAGAAGGTCACAGTAGAATTGAACACTTAAAAAACATTTCTTAGCTCAAATTCATAAAGTAGCAATTGTTTCTTATTTACAGCTATCCTTATATTAATCCTCTTTAGAAGAGGAAGGCAATAAACATGTATTGATTCCTTACTAATTGCCAGGCACAATAGGTACTTCATCTCAATTATAGAGGTAAGAACAGGATTGGCTTAGATATATTAATTAACTTGTTTAAGATAACATAAGTAGAAAGGATAGATTCAATTGAAATCAAACCCATTAAACCCCTCTCACCAGAACCCACAGCCTCCTACATATATTTCTTTGTTTGGAATATACTTCCTTTCCTACCTGTTCACATACAATGCATCCCTTTAGGAAGTTCTTCCCTGTCATGTAAGATCTTCTTCAACCATCAGGAGTCTTAGTACACTTTCTCTTTTCTAAATTCCTGTAGTGCTTATGTTGTGTGCCACAAATTCTTATTATTGTTTCTTTATTGGTAGTTATTCATGATTTTGCCTCTGCAGCTGGATTTTATGTCCCTCGAAGTTGGTGACCTTATGAAGAATCTATAGCACATACAAAAGCTCATTAAGCTTGTGGTTTTCAGGACTAGCCCAAGGATGTAGAGTGAAGATAGGATGTCTGCAGACTTTTGCCAAGGTATGTGAGTGAGTGAAGGAGTCATAGGAATGCTTCAAAAACAGGGATATGAAGCTCTGAGACATGAAATTTTAGTTTGAAGGAAATATAACAAGGCAATATCTAGATATAACAAACAGAGTTATAAGAATGGGGTTAGTATTTTCAGAGAGAAGATGAACTCTAAGAACAAAAGTGGGATTTAAGGGACGCCTGGGTGGCTCAGTTGGTTAAGCGGCTGCCTTTGGCTCAGGTCATGATCCCAGCGTCCTGGGATCGAGTCCCACATCGGGCTCCTTGCTCGGCAGGGAGCCTGCTTCTCTCTCTGCTCTGCCTGCCACTCTGTCTGCCTGTGCTCGTTTGCTCTCTCTCCCGCTCTCTGTGACAAATAAATAAATAAAATCTTTAAAAAAAAAAAAGTGGGATTTAAACAAAGGCCACTCATTTCTAAAATCTTATGCCTAGTTTTTTTTTGTTTGTTTTGTTTTGTTTTTAATTTTAAAATATTTTTATAAACATATAATGTATTGTTAGCCCCAGGGTACAGGTCTGTGAATCGTCAGGTTTACACACTTCACAGCACTCACCATAACATTATGCCTAATATTTTTATCAAGAGTCTCTGTATGGACAATTTTTCTGGAATTATTCCCAAAGGAGAGAATTTCTAATACCTAGGGCATATGACTTATAATGTTTAAATGTGCTCTGGTCCTTTTAAAACTCTCTCTGTCTCTGTCTTTCTCTCTCTATTCTGTCTCTCTATCTGTCTGTCTATCTCTCTCTCTCTCTCTCTCTCTCACACACACACACACACACACACACACATTCTGTTATCTTAGAGAAATAGATTTAATTGCCATATGTTGAATAAACTTAGAAGTACCTATGTCCAATATTGTTCTAACCTTATCTCAAAGAAAGAAGTGATTGTCAAATTCATATCTTGTTTCTTATTATTCCCCCTTTGTATGAATTACTTATCTAAAGTCTGGATGTATTGTTTTAAAATGGACACAGAAATGATAATCATCACCATTATCACCATAAGTAGGTATGAAAACAAGAAAACTGAAAATCTGAGACTGTGTTGTTGGGTAGCCTACTTATTGCCGGGCATGACTCACTTCAGTTATAAAATTACTTGTGATAGACATTCATAGGATGCAATTAATGGCCTTATGGAGTAAGAATAAACTTTGTAACCATATCTCTACTTAGGTTGAAGCTGCTTTCACTGTGTTTCTAATCTGTTCACATTAAAAGGAAAACATGGAACAGGACACAAAAGGGCTGGTTTAGATCATATAAAACTCAGAATAGTGAAGGGAAGACAGAGTTACAGCTCAGAAGCCATTGCAAGAATAGTAAACAAAATAGTCAACCATCATTTCGTGGAGCGTATTGGAGAGAAGAACAATTTTCTTGGCAATGCAGCAGGGCATTTGGAACCAAGCATCATTTTTAAGTAAAAGATTGCGGCTTTTCTGCAAAAAAGCAATGTTTTCCTGGCACAAAAAAATTTACTTCCCTGTGTAGTCCAGGATTAGAATATTCAAAAGAGGAGCAGAACCCTAATATTCAAAATGGTGATGAAGGAAGCCTATGGACAATGACTATAATATATTGTTACGGTAATTCAAGGTAAGATTATTCACTATTGCAAACTGGCACATAAAGGGATACTTATATTAAAATGTACAACATGGGATCCATTCATCTTGAACAGTCTTTTTCAGATTGTAGGTTGCCACTCATTAGAGTGTCATTAATTTAATGTGCCATGAAAACAATTAAAAAATGAAATAGACTAGATGTAAATAAAATGCATAGAAGATGAACTGCATATAGTAGTATTTGCTTTGTAGAAGATAGTTTAAATGACCTATCATCTGTCTGCTCATCTATCTCTTCAGGGCTCATGTGTGGCTCATGGCCAAAAATGTTTCAAAGATACTTGCCTCTTATGATAGGAAATCATGGAAGGCATGGTAGTGGTAGTGGCATTTTGGCTGATTATTAATAAAGGAGTAGAAGTTTTTAAGACCAAAAAAGGGTTGAAAAAAGGCAAAAAACAATTCAAAGGCAAAAGTAGGACTTGCCATAATTATCACTCCAGGGATGTTAGTAAGATTATATATATATATAAAAAGCCTGAAAAGTGTTTTTTTTTTTTTTTTCGTTAACACCTTTACAGAGATATAATTCACATATAAAGAAATTCACTTATTTTAAAATCATTGGTTTCTAGTGTACTCACCAGGTAGTAACCACTACCACAATCAATTTTAGAACATTTCATTTCCCTAAAGGAACATCATACCCTGCAGCTGTCACCCTCCCTTATACCTGTTGATCTCCTTATTCTGCCTCATCCTTCAGCAGCTGCCGATCTACATTCTATCTCTATAGATATGCCCATTTTGGACATTTCATGTAAGTAGATCAATTGATTTTCAGATGTTAAACCTATCTTGCATTCCTGGGACAAATCCCACTTCATCATGGTATAGAATCCTTTTTATATGTTGCTAGCTTTCATTGAGCATTTTTTGCGTTTATATTCATAAGAGATAATGGTATGCATTTGCCTTTTCTTGTGGTGTTTTTGTTTTGTTTATGGTCTGGTGCAAACATTTCTTTTAATGGCAGGACTTCTCAAATTTTTAACATGCTCAGAGTCACTGTGAGTATGTAAGTTCAAAGTTCAAACATTTCTTAAGTCATGTTGAGATGAAATATTTTATTCTTTGGTATCAAAAGGGACAAGTGTTCCATGGAAAATGCTTTGGGAAACACCATAATAGAGTAACAAATGAGCATGCTGTATTTTGAATCCTAGAATAGTTTGGTGTTTATGTTTTTTATGAGTTTCTTGATAGAAGGGAAAAGGAAATTAAAATTAATATAAGAAACTCACTCTCTAATTTCTGAAGTTTGTAGTAGGACCTAGAGTAATTATATAGAAGCTAAATATATGCCTCTCATTCCACAATATGAATTCAGGAATTTTCAACTAGTCTCTAGCTGTTTTCATGAAATCTGGAAGCTACTCTCTTTTCCACATGTGGTTATCTGGATTGGGTAGAAATATCCATAGGGATCATATAAACATTCTGAAGCCAGCCAAAGGAAAGTCAGGTACAAACTTGCAACTATTTTGAAATTCTACTTATCTCAGAAATACTTATTTTTGTCTGACTATGCAGTATAATCTTTCAGAGGATGTCTTTGGTTTCCCAGTGACTAGTCATAATAGGTTACTAGTATGCGCCTCTGTTCCAGACTACTAGAAACATCTTGCTTTCTTTCCTTTACCATATTTATTTTGCATGCTACCTTTTTCCTATCCCTGCTTCCCGTTTTCTCTGTGGCTTCATGGCAGAGTATATATAGCTTTGATATATTGTCAGCCACCCACGTGTCCTCAAAGCATTTGCAGTGGTCATTAGGCTAACGAGCATATGTGCTGTGGTGTTGAATGCTATAAAAATAATCAATGGAATGTCACCCATCTTGTTACTTTTCTAACCCAGACACTAACTGCCTACATGAAAAGTAGGCACAGTTTGATCCTCCTGAGTTATTACAGAACCAACGGTGCTTCCTTTGTGAGTGCACTGCAGGGAAGTGTGCATAAACACAACCATTGGCTTAGTGACAGGTCCTCTGTCATCTCATCAGATTGGCCAGAATGTTCTTCCTCTTCGGGAACTCTCAGAAGTTAGAGATTTCATTTAACTTGTATCGGTATTTTAAAACAAAAGTCTGTAATTGCTTCACAATAACTTCACTCTGAGTTGGTAAGCAGAAGGTGGCACTTTTAGTTTTTTCCATTACGTATCCTGGTCCTAGAACACTGTGTTCACAAAAGCTTTCCAGTGGAACTTTGCAGAATGATAGTAACAAAGTTTGATGCTGTACATTGTTCTTAGAGTCCTATATTTGCCACCTCCTACCCTCTGTGCATTTTCCAATGATAATTGTTGATCTCATGGGAGAGACAGGTGTCCAGCTTTGACATCCCAATGTAGTACTTTCTTTTGATAGGTTACTGAGTTCCACAACCTATTAGATAACAAGCAACACACCACCATGATCTTCAGAAAAAATGAAAAAAAAAAAAAAAAAAAGGAAGAGTTACAGGAAAAATGGAAACTTTTTGCTCCCATTCTACTTTCTGTCCTCAATTGACTCACTTGCCGTTATACTCATTAGAAGAGTCCCTCTCCTTCCTGTCTTCCACATTTGGTTTCAGTCCAACAAATTGAGAATCTTTTGAGGCTGGGCTCTCTTGGTTTCAAACCTTTAGGAAATGATAACAATAAGAAAGTCCAAGTAGTATGGATGACTAAGAACACGACCTGCAGGACCTAATGGACTGTCTAGCTGGAGGATTTCACTGTGCTCCCTCCAGAATTCCGAGTTCCCATTGCTAAAGTATCTTGTGCATTTCATTTCTTTCACTTGCAAAAATAGAGACAAATATTAACCTGCTTTCCAGGATTTATGCCTTCATAAATAATAAATCCATGATCTCAGGGTTTCATACCAACCTAAGTAGACTTTTTCCTTTTTTTTCTCTCTCTGGCATGTATTTGAATTGACATTAAAATTTCAAGAGGAAGAATATATTGTCCAGGTGGAAACTACCAACAGAAATGCAGATTTAAAAAAATTTATCAATACTGAAAGCATATTCACTTTGATCTAATAAGCTATACTCTACATACACCTCTTTACTTCCTTCCTCATTCCATGAGTCTGCCTCTGACTCACTGAGAAAACTGGGAAGAATTATTTGACTTCTGCATGAATTGTTTGCACAATTAATGGGAAAGGGATAAATATATTCCTTTCTTTTGCTTCTTGTCTTCTGTGTAAAAGGCACAATGAGGACACATAACATCAGTTCTCAAAATACTTGATCTTTCTATAGGAACTTATAATAGGTACTGTATTATTGCTATTATTATTATTATTATCTCATCCTATGAAAATTACTGGTGAAGTTAATTACTGTTAAACAGGCATTTATCAATATACAAGAGAAATAGCTTAACTATCAGACCAACATACTTCTTAAAATCTTTTTTATTTCTTCAGTTAAATAAACGCAAAGTGTATCAATAAGAAAAAAATTAGAATTGCATGGGCATTCCTAAAAATGAAAAAAAAGGGGACGCCTGGGTGGCTCAGTTGGTTAAGCGGCTGCCTTCGGCTCAGGTCATGATCCCAGCGTCCTGGGATCGAGTCCCACATCGGGCTCCTTGCTCGGCAGGGAGCCTGCTTCTCCCTCTGCCTCTGCCTGCCTCTCTGTCTGCCTGTGCTCGATCCTGCTCTCTCTCTGACAAATAAATAAATAAAAAACTTTAAAAAAATGAAAAAAAAGTAAAGTGGCAGTTTGGTAACTAGAGAACACCAATAGCTAGTACAAGGCAGACAAATTCATCAGCAAGTCTAGGTGCCCTCTCTTTTAGAATACAGTCCTGGGGTTGGAGACAAAAGACTTCCAGACAGTCACCACTGGGGATGGAGTTGAGCTTCGTTTGAAGACATGTAAACTGCCTGATTTGTTTGTAAATCTGGGTCCAGTTTTTTCTTTTGATTATAATGAAATAATTTAAGATGTCAAGAATCTCTTATTTAAAAATATTTATTGAGGAGCTCCTGGGTGGCTCAGTGGGTTAAAGCCTCTGCCTTCGGCTCAGTTCATGATCCCGGGGTCCTGGGATCGAGGCCCGCATCGGGCTTTCTGCTCAGCAGGGAGCCTGCTTCCTCCTCTCTCTCTCTGCCTGCCTCTCTGCCTACTTGTGATCTCTGTCAAATAAATAATTAAAATCTTAAAAAATAAATAAAAATATTTATTGATTTGGTATTGAATTGTTCATTAGGCATGCCTCTTATGAGAATGGCTTAATATATTTAATTGCTTTAGAATTTTGAAATGGGGGCATCTGGGTGGCTCAGTCCATTAAGCTTCTGCCTTTAGGTCAAGCCATGATCTCAGGGTCCTGGGATTGAGCCCATGTTGGTGTTGGGCTCCCTGCTCCGTTCTCCCTCTACCCTCCCCCCAACTTGGTCTCTCTCTCTCTCTCAAATAAGTAAATAAAATCTTTTTTAAAAAAGAATGAAAAAAATTTTTTTCAAATGAATTTAATTTCTATTTCCTTCCATGGGGAAATAGCTCAAATGTTTTAGTTACTACACCTTCCAACAAGTTCTATTAAAATGCAAATGCTAACCACTAATTTAGATTAAAAACCCTCTCCCTTTAGTCAAACTATCCAACACAATTAGAATTGGGAGCAGATGTCTTGGCTTCATCAAGATATTTCCTCTTACCCTTGTTTATTATAGAAGCTTCTGGCTAATGAGTCACAGGCAGGACCTTATTTCTTCACAATTCCTATGGCAATTTTTTCATTCACTTCTTTCCTAAATCACTGTTAGAAGATTAGAAGGAAAGAAAAAAAATTAGCCCACTACCCATAAGATATAGGTGATTTTTTTTTTCCCCCTTCAAGCAGTATTTTTCTTTTCATTGTTGTATTCTCCTGTATGGTAGTTTCATTCTTAGCTATTATTTTAGTTGTGGTGCTGCTTAACTTCTTGCTTCCTTCCTTTGCTCACCTAGTATTATGACTCCTCTAGATCCTTTATAGTCTCCTCCTTGTTCAGACTTGCCATTTATGAGAAATGCCCTTTTTATGACTTGTGTTACCTAATAAAAGAGCTGCAGTGACTTACTGGAGATGATTGAAACATATTTTCCCTTGGAAGATAGTTTTAATGGCACATAGATATGGGGATAGGTATGGACAGGTCCCTCTTAAGGGCAAGAATCATGATATTTATTGCTTTTATTTTCTTATAGAATCTAGTATATGAAAAAGGTATAGCAAGCGCCTAGCAAATCTTCAGTGAATTGAATTGAACATTCCTAGTAGTGTTGCTAATATTTGAACTGACAATGGACTTTCTGCCCCTCCTAGATGTGATAGGAGCCTCAGGGCAGCCTTTGGATATGCACAGCAATTACTGAGATAGTTTAATGGTTTGTGACAAACAATGGCACAACACATTTCAAATAATGATACAAGGCCAGCACATTCAGCACAGCCATATTTACTCTCCAGATATTTACTAAACATTGTATCAGATACAATGATGACCTAGGTACTATGCCTGCCTCCAAGGAACTCACAATGTAATGCCCTTAGCTAGCAATAGGTGCACTTTTAGAGATGAAGGGTTGTTGTCAAAAGGGGTAAATTTCTGGACATAATGTTTTTGATTAGTTGAGCATATAGTTTTTCACTTCAAAACTCTGAGGAAATAAGCAATGTTAAATTGATACTTCTATTTCTCAAAGTATATTAATGTTGACTTTTTTCCCTAAAATTTTCTTTTCAATTTTTATTTGGTTAGCCAACTTCTTCATTGCCTATAATAATAGGCATAAATAGATCCCTCAGGTAATTTGAATACCCCAGTATTTATTCTTATTTCCTATTAAGACTTTTTAATCTATCTAATATAACATTACCTTTTCTTTGATATTGCTTTTCAGCTTATTTTATTGCTTAAATATGCTGTGATTGCCCTGATATTTGAAATTAATGTACAGAAAGGGTCATTGATTTGGCCTCTAGATACTAGGGGTTAATGATAGCATTCAGTTGATGATAATTGTGTTATTTTAATAAATAGACTTGCATCGCCTTTAACATATCTATTGGCATTTTTTTTTAAAGATTTTATTTATTTATTTGACAGACAGAGATCACAAGGAGGCAGAGAGGCAGGCAGAGAGAGAGAAGGAAGCAGGCTCCCTGCCGAGCAGAGAAACCGGTGTGGGGCTCAATCCCAGGACCCTGGGATCATGACCTGAGCCGAAGGCAGAAGCTTTAACCCACTGAGCCACCCAGGCGCCCCTCTACTGGCATATTTCAAAATCTATTTTTATTTGTCCTAACATTGCATGAGACAGAAAAGAGATGCACATTACCATAGCAAATCAATTTTCCATATGAGATACTGATGTCCTATGAGTTTAAATGGCTTGCAATTATTAACCAAAGTCATTAACATTTAAAGTACAAATATGAGGCACTTGGTGAACATTCCACACTTTATCATATTTGAAATTTAAAGTGAAAGAATTAGAACTGGAACTAGAATTCGCTTACCCTTTTCTAAGGACACCAGCTGATGGACTCTGATGGGTTCAGAGCACCACCCCTCATGATTTTACTTAACCCTAATTACCTCCTGCAGTGCCCACCTTCAAGTACTATCACTTTGGGGATTAGGGATTCAACATATGAATTTTGAGAGACACAAACATTCAGCCTATAACAGTTTGCAAAGCAGCAAAATCTTTGAATGTCACTGTAAATTTTTGTAGAAATATAGATTTCTTTATTATCAGGCTCATTTATTTAAAGAGTCTAATTATAAAGTCAGTGGTTTACTTTCTTATATTGGAGAGATGATAATTAATTATCCATGGGCTGTGAGCTATGAGATTTGACAAGAATCCAACATGCTGAAAATCAGGGCTATGTTATTTGCCGTTAGTTGTCCTACTGCTGCCCTTGCCAAACTACTCCTCTATTCTAGCTTCTGATTAAAAGGTAGGCATCAAAGAGCCACTCTGGGATTTGGGAGGCAGTTTCAATTGTGGTTAGATGATTAGAAACTCTGTTTTAGTTTTAAGGTATCTTCCCCAACTTTATTGAGAAATAATTGACAAATAACATTATGTAAGTTTCAGGTGTGTAGCATGTTGATTTGGTACCCTTTTCTGTTGAAAAATGATGACTACCGTGGCGCTAGCCAACAGGTCCATTGCATCGGGTAACTCCCATTTTTTTCTTGCAGTGAGGACATTTAAGACCTACTCACTGAGCCCCTTTTAAGTATATACTAGAGAATGATTAACTATTATCACTGTGCCGTACATTACATCTTCAGGATTTACTTATCTTAAAAGTAGAAATTTGTACTCTTGGACCAACTTGATACCAGCTAAACATTGAATTGGTTGTAGTCTCATTTAAAAAAAAATATTTGGGCACTGTCCTTGAGATAAAATTACAATCTACTTGGAGGCAACTGTCTCTTATGACCTGTAAATTGTAAGTATTCAAATATAACCTAGGATAGGGTGAATGATATAAAACTAGAGAAATTACTTAATATATTGATATAGATTAAACAATAATCTTATTTTACCTGCCCTGAGAAAAAGATCCATTTTTTCTTACTTCATGTATCCTTGTAGATCAAGCAACTTCAGTCTTTTCTTGAGAAAATTCATCTTAGATCCTTCATTGGGAATTTTGGTCTCCTTTCCTCCCCCTCCCTCCCCCTTGTCCTGGATACATCTGCGGTGCAGCTCTATTTAATACTGCTACTTAAATGCCTGTGGGAATATTGTGCTATTGCTCTTCTGGATGGAAACACCATGGTGCAGACAGCTTAGGAGAACTTAGCCGTGTCTAAATGTGCCAGTTGTCAGAAACTTGCAGAACTGTCCAAGTTCACTTTCCAACCTAACATAATCTGAGAGTACTCCTCAATGGCCAATTCTCAAGTCCTCAATTATAGTAACTCAATTCTTCTGTAAGAGTGAATGGTGGAAGATATAAAATGAAATGATTTGCATCATTTGCTTTGGTGATTTACATTCTGAACCCATTCACTTGAGAATAATATAGATATGTAAAATGTATTGTGGGTTTATTAAGTTGAGTATTTTCTTTTTAACACTGGCAACTCTTTTAAAAATGTTTTCATGGAGGATAAAAGGTATATTTGGACCATTCATAAATCATTTTTTAAAATTTTATTTATTTGACAGAGAGAGATCACAAGTAGGCAGAGAGGCAGGCAGAGAGAGAGAGAGGGAAGCAGGCTTCCTGCTGAGCAGAGAGCCCGATTCGGGACTCGATCCCAGGACCCTGAGATCATGACATGAGCTGAAGGCAGCGGCTTAACCCACTGAGCCACCCAGGCGCCCCCATAAATCATTTTTGAGAAATTAGAGCAGTACTTCTTATGAATGTACATGTGAATCACCTAGGGATCTTATTTTGATAAAATGCCAATTTGGATTCATTGGTCTAGGGATGGGCCTGAGACTGTGCATTTCTGTTGGGCTCCTAGAGGATACTGATGTTGCTCGTCCTTAGACTACATTTTGAGAAGCAAAGCACAGTAAAATCTATATCTATATCTATATATTGAAATTAAATAATTAGCCAAACATTTCCCATATCACCAATGGAATAAAGAAATTAAGTAGTGTTTGTCCAGAAACTTTTCAGTATCTCCCCAGAAAGATTGTCTTTCTTATACTTATTAAAAATTTAAAAAGGCTTTTTGTGAATGCTAGAGTGAATGGATAAGGAATGGTTGCTTAATCCATCAGATAAATCTAAAGTAATTACAATTAGCTTGCTAACTCTGAGTGAAAGCAATATAAAGATTTTCAGGTAGCACATTTTCTGCTTAATTTAAAATGAAATATTATAAATACCTTCTTTCTCTTTTGTTCTCCTCTCCCTATTTTATTGAAATGTTTGCTGCAATGATTTTTTCAGTCTTCCTCAGGTGACATTTTTGGAGAGGATGATCATTCCAAGGTTTCACTAATGGGGAGAGGAGTCAGTAAGGAGGACAGAACTGGCAGAAGGTATCCAGCCCCCTTCCTTCTGCCTACCTTAAGAAACTCTCATGTTCTCTCTTTGTATTCCATGCCATAGGCATCTGTAAGTTTCAAGGACTCTGTGTCATTTTTATTCTCCATGCATAAACAAAACTGTAGCATCTGGACTTATTCTCTTCAAACTCTTCTGCCTGCAATTAATGTGAATACATTCAGTTCTTGGATAAAGGAGAAAGAAGCACAATTTCAGTGCCAGGGCCAAGCTAATTTTCCCACTTGAACCTAACTATGGGCTACTACACTTTGGGAAATAAAGCAATCACCTTTTATTTCCTTTGTCTACTTTATGAAATGGTTACAGCAGTAGTTGGGGAGAAATTATGGTAAATGTTCTTATTCAAACTCTCTAAAATTTTCCCTCTTGGTACATTTACTCTATATTTCTTGCACCTCATCATATACTGTTTTCTCTTCAGCTTCTCTTCTATGGAAGGGCACCAAATCTCTCTTAAATTTTTAGAGTTCCCTTTGACTTACATATTAAGGTTAAACGTAAGAAAATGTCTTTGGGGGTGCCTGGGTGGCTCAGTGGGTTAAAGCCTCTGCCTTCGGCTCAGGTCACGTTCCCAGGGTCCTGGGATCCAGCCCTGCATCCGCTCTCTGCTCAGCGGGGAGCCTGCTTCCCCCTCTCTCTCTCTGCCTGCCTTTCTGCCTACTTGTGATCTCTACCTCTCAAATAAATAAATAAAATCTTAAAAAAGAAAATGTCTTTGTTCTTCAATGAGACTCAAAAACAATGAGGGAATTATTTCCAGTTGGGTTAATCTAGATATCAGAATACACAGAAGGAAAAATGTTGACTCATACAGTTGAAACAATGCAGTAATGTTGGAAGGAGGGTAGTGTCTCTCAAATGATAAATGGTTTACTCCTTAGTTTAATTAAAAATTAGGTTCAGCTAAATATATGCTAATAACCACATGGTAAAACTCTCTAAGAAAAAGAGTAGTGACCTCAAAATTCTGGAGTTTAACCTGGATATTTCCTTAGGAAAATGCTATAGAAACAGTCTATTACAAATGAAAAAGTTATTTAGCAAATGATACACTTAAGAATACTTTTCCTAAATGGTCAGAAGTCACCCACTCTGCATCCTATAAGTAACCCATTGTAGAATTTTTTCTGGAATTATTGCTAATCTCACCATTTAATTTATTTGGCACCTGTGTTTCCCCTGATCAACCATCTAGATATACTTTGTTTTATTCCTGGACCTCTCCTATTTTCTATGATTTCAGATATTTCTTATAACTACTTACTATATTCATCTATTATCTGATAAATTGGGAACATATTTTGTTTAGATCAGGGGAGAAACTAGGATCATAAGCATAGGATTTGAAACTAAATATAAAAGATCTTTATCATGGGGCTATATTTAAATTAGCTAAGAATTAACATATTGACTGTCAAATAGAAATTCAATTAGTGAAAATATAAGGAGGTTTAATTTTGTCTATATACTTAGCTATTCTTGACATTTTAGAGGGAGTAGAGAGTAGCCTTATTTATCCCTGCGGGTCAAAGGCAAAGTGTAATAGAGATATTGAGAATTGTGGTGCATAATATAATTTCCCCCAACTTCTCAGAAGGTAAAATCTCTTATTTGATGTTGTCTTAAAAATAATAGAGCTTTCAAAAGTATATGCAAATGGCAGAACATAAATCATTGTTCTACTTGTTCATCTGTAGTTTAAAAATTATAAATTTTCATTGAACATCATCAATAAATTTTGAATTGAAATTCGATGTTGAAATATTGACAAATATCAAAAAGTAAGTGAAGGCATTTGGTAAATGCAATTGATCTTGTTAGTTTAATAGTGCCACATCTAGCTCTCTGACATTTTACCGAATGGCACTATCTATGGTTGTGTACATGTGATACATACATTTCTTATTATGCTTTGATGGTTGAATATTTAAGCTGTGTTTCATTATGATTTATTTCTTAGTATTGTAATATTTTGACTGTAATACCAAAATAAGTATTAAGATCATTCACAAATATTTAAGATTTCACCAATTGAATCAACTGATGCTATCAATTGAGGTTTAAAGTTATGCAACTGAATTTGTTATCAGGTGCCAATAGAGACATACAGAATAATACATACAAGGACAGCTTTGATTTGTAATTTTTTCCACATTATTATATTTCTTTTTCTTTTTAAGATTTATTTATTTGAGAGAGAGCAAGCAAATGAGTGCGAGGAAGGAAAGAGGGGGAGAGAGAGAATCCCAAGCAGAGTATACATAGACTGCAGAGCCCAATATGGGGCTTGATTCCATGACCCAAGAGTTGGACACTCAACTGACAGAACCACTCAGGCACCCCATGATATTTCTAAGAAGTGATGAATTATGTTACTTAAAATTTAGCTTTAAGGTACAAAAAGTTAAATTATAGTAACAATGTATCAACTTATAAAAGCTGGATCTAACATTGTAGCAAATGTGAAATTCTATTAGTAATTCTATTTTTTTCTGCCAACAGATATATGATAAATTAATATTGTGTGATAGGGAAGGAACTTCTGGGGATAGAAAATTAAGAAAATGTGATAATTTGTGATAATGTGATAATGTGAAAATGTGTTCTGGAGTCAGGAATTTTGGAGACAATTTTGAATTTATTATATAATTGTAAATAAAAAGTTGTCAGTTTACTAAAATCAAGTTGGAGAATATAGAATGTATATGAAATTTATCATTTATAGTGTAGAGGGCATGATAAACTTATTACTTCTATGATTACACATCTGTGAGCTTTCCCATGATATTGGAAATCTGAGATTAAGCTAACTGAAAGGACACATTTTAATTTATGAGTTCCTAGTTGATTCCATGTGTATGAAAATTCAGAAGTTAATAATGTTTCCTCAATTTAATACTATAATAATAATTAAATTATTATTAATTAATTAATAATTTAATAATAAGAAAACTGGTCATGAAATTCTTGTAAGAAGACTTTAGAGGGGCACCTGGGTGGCTCAGTTGGTTAAGTGTCACCTTTGGCTCAGGTTATGATCCTGGAGTCCTGAGATCGAGCCCTGTACATCAGGTTCCCTGCTCAGTGGGGAGCCTGCTTCTCCCTCTGCCCTTCCCCTTGCTTGTGCCTTCTCTCTTTCTCTCAAATAAATAAATAAAATCTTAAGAAAAAGAAGCATTTAGAATATGCAGAAGTCTATTTTAATAAAAAGGATTTAAATTTTTGTTGATGTTGAAGAGATGCTTAGGACCAATTTACAAAGGATTAAATTAAGCTCATTGCCAAAAATTGAGTTTGATTTTGATAAAATACTGCACTAAAATAGCACCGGTGGAAGATATGTGAAACTGAGTGGCATTACAGCAAAATTAGGTGAACTAGCCAGAGTTTTTGATATACATTGTCATGCATATCTTTAGGACATTGTGATAATGAGCATTAATGGTGAAGAGTTAGAACACCAAAACATATCAACATTGTCAGTTTTTCATGAACTTCTAAACATGTAGATTTAAAATACTTGAAAATGTTCCAGATATTTTTAAATAAAAGGAAGTCTTTAACAAGGGGAATGCTATGGTTTTACCAAAAAGCATACTGAACTATGTTATTGTGCACTATTAGTTGTGTTTCAGGAAATTCTGCAGAAGCTTCAAAAATTGGAAGTTATATTAATTGATTTAACTGTGTGTAATATTGATTAACTTTAACTGTGCATATGATAGTGAATGCAAATGCATATACATTTGTTGATAAATGATTTTCTTACTTGAATTTTTGCTTAGAATTTCATTACTGTTTTCCATTTGGTAGAGGAATACTTTCTACAGATTTTTTAAAAAAGATTATATTTATTTATTTGACAGGGAGAGAGAGAGATCACAAGAAAGCAGAGAGGCAGGCAGAGAGAGAGGGGGAAATAGGCTCCCTGCTGAGCAGAGAGCCCCATGTGGGGCTCCATCCCAGGACCCTGAGATCATGATCTGAGCCAAAGGCAGAGGCTTAACCCACTGAGCCACCCAGGCGACTTTTGTACAGATATCTAATGTCAGAACTAAAAACTGTGGTTTTAAACTTTTATGAATCAAAACTTTTATGAGAATCAGTTAAGAGTTAAAAGATTTCTCTTTAAGAAGTGCACTTAACCTCAAATGGAGAAAGACAACTATCACATGATCTCCCTGATATGAGGAAGTGGAGATGCAATGGGGGTGGGGGTTAAGGTGGTAGGAAAAGAAAAAATGAAACAAGATGGGATCGGGAGGGAGACAAACCAAAAGAGACTCTTAATGTCATAAAACAAACTGAGGGGGGTGGAGGGGGGAGAGGGGTTGGGAGAGGGTGGTGGGGTTACATTATATATTTGAATAAAAAAGCTTAAATAAAAAAAAAAGAACATACTATGAGCAACTCTATGCCAACAAATCTGACAATCTGGAAGAAATGGATGCTTTCCTAGAGACATATAAACTACCACAACTGAACCAGGAGGAAATAGAAAACCTGAACAGACCCATAACCAGTAAGGAGATTGAAACAGTCATCAAAAATCTCCAAACAGAAAAATCAGAACTTTTAAAAGTCGGCTCCACGGAGGGACATCGCTCCAGAGGCTAAACTGGGGTGAAGACCTCGTGGGGACAGCGTGGACTCAGGTCCCACGGGGTCACAGAAGGATCGGGGGTGTCTGAGTGTCGCAGAGCTCACAGGTATTAGAGCGGGGAATTCGGCTGCGGAGACAGAGCCGAGATTTCCTAGTGGTCTGTGACACGGACCGGTTCTCTGTGCGAGGGGTCCCCACAAGATCCGGGGAGACTCCGACCCGGGAGAGCTCAGGGATCTACGGGCTCCGGAGACTCCAGGTGGGACTCTGCCAGAGACAGAGACGCTTGGTCACAGGCTGGGTGAGCTCGGAGCACTCCCAGAAGCCAGTGAGACGGGACTGCTTAGGCACGATTTTCTCTGAGCGCTGTCTGCGGGCGCGCGCTGTCTGCAGGTGCGCGCGGTCTGCGAGTGCGCGCAGTGTCGGCGGGCCCGCGGTGTCTGCCGGCACGCGGTGTCTGTGGGCGGACGCGCGGGCGCGCACTCTCCGGCGCAAACGTGGGCTAGGGAGACTGGAGGGATTAAACGCTTTTCTCTGAAGGCGCACTGAAGACTGGGGCCCC
>RCUC01098216.1:0-12858 GCA_003697995.1 Taxidea taxus jeffersonii | reverse complement strand
CCTTGAAATACTGAAAAAATTAAGATATTTTAAGAATACTATATATAATGCATAAGACGTACAACAAAATATGTGTTAATTGCTTGTTATTGGTAAGGCTTCTGGTCAGCAGTAGGCTATTAGTTGTTAAGTTTGGAGGAGCCAAAAGTTACATGTGGATTTTTAATTGCATAAAGTGAGAAGTTGGTGTCCCTACAGCCCATGTTGTTCAAGAATGAACTGTACAGTCACATTCTTTTTTTTTTTTTTAAAGATTTTATTTATTTATTTGACAGACAGAGATCACAAGTAGGCAGAGAGGCAGGCAGAGAGAGAGAGGAAGGGAAGCAGGCTTCCCGCTGAGCAGAGAGCCTGATGTGGGGCTCGATCCCAGGACCCTGAGATCATGACCCGAGCTGAAGGCAGAGGCTTTAACCCACTGAGCCACCCAGGCACCCCACTTTTTTTTTTTTATTAAAGATTTTATTTATTTGTCAAAGAGAGTGAGCACAGGCAGAGAGAGAAGCAGGCTCCCTGCCGAGCAAGGAGCCCGATGTGGGACTCGATCCCAGGACGCTGGGATCATGACCTGAGCTGAAGGCAGCCGCCCAACCAACTGAGCCACCCAGGCGTCCCTGTACAGTCACATTCTTACTTACTTGGGGTTAAGACTTCATAAGAGTTTTGTGGGGGGCATAGTTGAGCCCATAGCAGGTGTGGTCAAGGGGAAGCATTGGAGGAGATTGAGGCCAGTGACGGGTAGTGGGGCATCAGATGATGTAGGGCCTTGTGGAGTGTGATTCCGAAGAGATGTGTATGGGAAAACAGGCAAAGGAAGAGCCTAGAGATGTTGCTCGCACTAGGATGGCAGTAACGTGCTCATGAAGAATGGTCAGGTTCAGTGTGTATTTTTGAAGGTAGTCCTAGACTAGATCTCCTGAAGATTTGGATGTGAGTTTGTAGAGAAGGGGAGGAATCATAGATGACTGTGAGATGTCGGCCTGAGGAAACAGAAAGATGGGTTTGCCATTTCCTGAGATTGGGAAGGCTTCAGAAGGACCAGGTTTGGATCATGAGTTCCATTTGAACTTACTGAATTGGGGGGATTTATTGGACACCCATGTGGAGGTGTTAGGTAGGCAGTTAGATCTAGGAGTGTGGAGCTCCTTGAAGAGATTGCAGATAAACTTGTGGGAGTCTTCCTTATACAGATGTTATTTTAAGCCGTAAATCTGGATGTGACCTCTTGATAAGTGTAAATAGGGAAGGGGGCTGATTCTGAGGTTGAGCATTCTAGTGTTGGGTTGAAAACTAGTGAGGATGGGATTCTAGAAGTCAGGTGAAGAAAGCTTTCAAGGAGGGGATCAGCTGTGGCAAACAGGTTGAGTAAAGTCAGGTCTAAGAGGTTACCATTGGGGGGCTCCTGGGTGGCTCAGTGGGTTAAGGCCTCTGCCTTCGGCTCAGGTCATGATCTCAGGGTCCTGGGATTGAGCCCCACATCGGGCTCTCTGCTCAGCCAAGGAGCCTGCTTCCTCCGCACTCTCTCTCTCTCTGCCTGCCTCTCTGCCTACTTGTGATTTCTATCTGTTAAATAAATAAATATTTTAAAAAAAAAGAGGTTACCATTGGAATTAGCAGGTGGTGTCTTAACTAACAGTTTTAGCAGATTAGTGGGAACAAGACTTGTTCAGATAGAAGTTGGGAAATAATGCATGGAGACTAATCCAGTGGGGAACAGAGACCTGGGACAGTGCCTGCAGGGGGGTGTGGAGTGGAAAATGTTTAAGATGAGAGAAATGACAGCATCTCTGTATGTTGACAGAACTGATCCAGTAGAGGGAAATTTTGCTAATGAAGAGGCAAGAGGAGACATTTATTCATGCTAGTGGGTTATTAAAAGGGCTGAGGGGGATAGACTGTAGCCATAAGCTGATGGGTTAAAAAGGACACATAGGTTATATATAGGTTAATCTTATGTATCCTATAGGTTATATAGGGTGGGTTTTATGGGATCAAGGATAGGAGGGAATGCAGAGTGTAGGGGACAGTTGCTGCTAAGTGAGTAGATGTGGCTTCAGGTCTTAAGGAAATTTCTTTCCTGATGCCGCTTTCTCAGTGAGAGGAGGCGAGACTGTGAACTGAGAATGAGAGGCATTGGAGGTTTGAAGAGAACACAGACACAGGAAATAGTTGTCTAGGAGCTTGGGAAGGTGGATGGATCAGGGTGGGACTAACGGTTCACCTGAGGATGGTGATAAGTTGAACATGTGGCCGGGAGCAATAGGACAGTTGTTTATGCAGCAGCCTACAAGTAAGAAGGAGGTGGGAGTGTTGGATTTACCCAGGGTTGAATTTTGCCAGGCAACCCCCATAAAGGGGGTTGGAGAGATGTGGGAGGCAGGGATAATGATGGACCATGGACTCCAAGCTTGACTGGGGCTGGGGGGTTATGAAGGGAGCAAAGGATCGTGGAAATGTTTGATGAACAGACCATAAGTCTTAGTTGGATTGAGGAATTTTTGGGGAGGTACAGGAGGTTGTGTTTCGGAGGACAGGACGATGTGGTTGGAGAGTGTGATGCTTGAAATGTAGATAATGGAGGGCATGCTGAGAAAATGGAATCCGTGGTAGGAACTCTTTGCAGGACCCATGTCTGTTAAAGGGCCAGTTAACCTGGAAGTAGTTCTTGGTTCGAAAGTAACAAGTACATACTAGGTGCTCCAGAGAAACTAGAACAGATACAACAGACACAGCACCTCAAAGAATTTATAACTTAGTGGAGGCATATAAAATGCCATGATGGAATGAATGGTCAGGGCCACAGTGACCACAACTCCAGGACCCCCCGTATTGTGCTACATTGCCAAGGAGAAAGGTACTTGAAAAAGAGTTCGTCACATAGGGTTGAATGGACAATCCTTGTTACTTAGTTTTCAAAAAAAAAATTAATGGACTTTATTCTTTTAAAGATTTATTTATTTCTTTATTGAGAGATAGTGAGCGAGCGAGAGAGAGAGCACGGGCAAGAGTGAGCGTGGGCACACACAAGCAGGGGGAGGGAGGGAGAGAGGAGGAGAGAGAATCCTCAAGCACACTCCTCACTGAGCACAGAGCGGGGCTCCGTCTCACTACCCTGAGATCGAGAGCTCAGCCAAAACCAAGAGTTGGATGCTCATCTGCCTGAGCCCCCCAGGCGCCTTGGACTTGATTCTTTCAGAGCAGTTTTACACATCAGTATCAGAGTCTGTGCCCCTATATTGCTTTGCTGCTTTCATATGAATTTACTCTAGGTTTCTAAAAAAGCAGCAGTTTGACTTTTTTACATCAGGATTTCGGGGAACATTCTCCTCCAGAGGTATTTATCATGTGTATCTTTAGCCCGAGATAGTCCCAAAGTGCCCACTATCAGATTTCCTACCTTCTATAGTCACTTAAGGGGACAGAGCAGGAGCAACACCAGAAGGAGTTCTAATGATTATAAGGTACAAGTGGGTGTGTTTTCACTAAGAATGTAGAAAGAGATTTAAACCTTTGGTTACTATGTATATATGTATATAGTATGTTATGAATTTAAGTTTTAAGTAAATTAAAAGAAAAAAAGTGTTTCATATTCACATGTTTACTATTTCTTCGCTCTTAATTCCTTTTTTTTTTTTTTTAAGATTTTATTTATATATTTGACAGAGATCACAAGCAGGCAGAGAGGCAGGCAGAGAGAGAGGGGGAAGCAGGCTCCCCGCTGAGCAGAGAGCCCGATGCAGGGCTGGATCCCAGCACCCTGAGATCATGACCTGAGCCGAAGGCAGAGGCTTAACCCACTGAGCCACCCAGGTGCCCCGTGTCACTTTTAATTCTTAAAGATCTGAGTGTTTCCTTTTAATGTGAATAATTATATTTAGATTTCTGCTTTTGTTTTTTTAAAATTAAGATAAAATTCACATACCATAGAACTCAGCCTCTTAGTGTACATTTCAGTAGTTTTTAATCTGTTCATAGAGATTTGTAACCATCACTACTATCTAATTTAAGAACATTTCATCACTCCAGAAAGGTCTATAGCTGTTAGCAGTCACTGCCCCTGAGACCACAAATCTACCTTTTGTATCTCTGAATTTGCCTATTCTGAAGAGTTCGTATAAATGGAATCCTCCAATATGTGGCCTTTTATATTGGACTTTTTTCACCTAGAATATTGGTTTGAAGCTTCCTTCATGTTGTAGCTTCTATCAGTACTTCATTCATTTGAGTGTGTGAATCATATTCCCTTGCATGGATATACCCCATTTTGATCAGTTGGTGGACAGTCCAGATTTGTATTTTTTGGCTATCATGAGTAATGCTGCTGTGAACATTTGTGTACAAGTTTCTGTGTGAATATATATTTCTAATTCTCTCGGGTATATATGTATGTAAGGATGGAATTGCTGAGTCGTGTAAAGTAAATGTATAGTTCACGTTTGAACAAGGTGGGTGCCGGGGCGCTGACTCTTAGGCTGTTGAAAATCCACATGTAACCGGACTCTCCCAGCATTTAAGAGCCTACTGTTGGCTGGAAGCCTTACCAGTAACATAAACAATTAACACATATTTTGTATGTTATATGTATTATATGCTATATTTTTACAACAAAGTAAACTAGAGCAAAGAACTGTTATTAAGAAAATCATAAGAGAAAACAAAGTTACAGTTCTGTACTGTAAAAACACTGTGTGGAAGTGCACCATGCGGTTCAAATCCCGTTGTTCAGGGCTCAGCTGTACACATTAGGGTGACATTGCTGTCACGTGGAAACTCCGTGTTTTCGCTTTTTAAGAAAATGCCAAGCTGTTTTTCAGATTGGCTGCAGCATTTTACATTTGCCAGCCGCAGTGTTTGAAGGTTATTATCCCTCTTTAAGATGACAGCCATCTTACCGAATGTGAAGTGGAGTCTCACTGTAGTTTGTGGTTACCTGGTTCTATGTTGAGCAGCTTTTCATGGTTTTATTGTTTATCTTTTTTGAGAAATGTCTGTTTAAGTACTTTGCCCAATTTAAAATGTCGCGTTATTTTCCTTTTTATTGTTGAGTTGTAAGTTCTTTGTATATCCTCTATATAAGATTCCTATTATATATATTATTTACAAACATTTTCTCCCTTTCTGTGAAATGTCTTTTCACTTTTTTTTGCTAGTATCATTTGAAGCACTAAGGTTTTTAATTTGGATTAAGTCCAGTGTACTTATTTTTTTCTTTTGTTGCTTGTGCTTTAAATGTTGCATTCTATAAATCATTGCCTCATCCCAGGGCATGAAGATTTACACCCATGCTTTCTCCTAAGAGCTGTATAGTTTTATCTTTACATTTAAATCTGTGTTTTCTTTCAAGTTAATTTTCATATATTGCATGAGGTAGGGTTTCAGTGTCACTCCTTTGCATTTGATTATCCAGGTGTCCCAAAACCATTTTTGGAGAGACTTCTTTCCCCATTAAATCATTTTAGTACTCTTGTTGAAAATCCGTTGACCATAGACACATGGGCTTATTTCTGGATTCTCAGTTCTATTTCACTGATCTATAGGTTTATTGTTATGCCAGTGCTACACAGTCTTGATCATTGTAGCTTTATAGTTAATTTTTTGTTGTTGTTGTTAAAGATTTATTTATTTGAGAGAGAGTGAAAGAGCCTGTGCATGGCAGGGAGGGACCGAGGGAGAGGGAGAGAGAGTTATAGGTAGACTAGCACTAAGTGGGGAGCCCATCCTGGAGCTTGATCTCAAGACCCTGAGATCATGACCTGAGCTGAAGGCAGACGCTTAACTGACTGAGCCTCCCAGGTGCCCCTCTGTTGTTCTTCTGTTACTTTTTCTCTATAATCTTTATGATTTCCTTCTGCTTTGCTTTGGGTTTAGTTTGCTCTTTCTCTAATATCCTCAGGTGGAAGATTACATTCTAGACTTGAAGATTTCCTCTTTTTTAATATGTGTTCACAGTTACAAATTTACTTCTAAGCCCTGCTTTGGCTGCATCTCATAAAATTTGATATGTTGTCTTTTTGTTTTCATTTATTTTAAAGTATTTTCTACTTTCTCGTGATTTTTTTTTCTTGACCCATTAGTTATTTAGGTGGTTCTTATTTAAATCCTATATATTTGTGAGTTTTCCAAACTGCATTCTGTTTTTTTTTTTTAAGATTTCATTTATTTATTAGAGAGAGAGAGAGAGAGAGCGCGCGCGCGAGCACAGGCAGACAGAGAGGCAGGCAGAGGCAGAGGGAGGAGCAGGCTCCCTGCCGAGCAAGGAGCCCGTTGTGGGACTCGATCCCAGGATGCTGGGATCATGACCTGAGCTGAAGGCAGCTGCTTAACCAACTGAGCCACCCAGGTGTCCCTGCATTCTGTTTTTGATACCTTGTTTCATTCTACTGTAATCAGATAACATATTTTGTATTATTTCAGTCCTTTTGAAGTAATTGAGTCTTGTTTTATGCTATAGCATTTGGTATGTCCAGAAGAATACTGCATGTGCACTTGAGAAGAATGTGTGTTGTGTGTGTGGGATTTCTGTCTGTAGATATCTGTTAGGTCTAGCTGGTTTGTACTGCTTTTTAAGTGTTCTTTTAAAAGGTTTATTTACTTATTTTAGAGAGCATGAGTGCATGGGGACAGGGAGGGACAGGGAGATGGAGAGAATCTCAAGCAGACTCCCTGCTGAGCATGGAGCTTAGTTTTTCTTGTCTGAAAATGCCCTTCTTCCATCATTATTTGTGTGTGTATTTTCCATGGATATTTAGTTCCAATATGACAGTGTTTATTCTTTTCTTTCCAGCTGCCTAAAAGTTTTTCCTATAGTCTCCTGTTCTCTGGCGTCTCTTGAGTACTCTAGTAATTTCAATCACTTTTGTTTCAAGTAGTATGTCTTTTTTCTCTTATTTCTTTCCAGTTTTTCTTCTTGTCTTTGATTTTCAGACGTTTAACATAAGTGTCTAGGTATGGTGTTTTTTAATTGACTTTGTGTAGATTTCATTGAAATTCCTGAATGGACAAGCTTATATATATATTTTTTTAAAAATGTGATTAGTTTCTGGCCATTATTTCTTCAAATATCTTTTCTGTCCCATTTCCTCCTTTTTTTCTGGTTTCTCTAATTAGCTGCATAACAAGGATTGGCAAAGTTTTCTGTAAAAGGACAGATAATGAATACAAGCATACTTTGGACATATTAGAGTTTAACTTGAGACTTCTGTAATAAAGCAAATATCACAATAAAGTGAGTAAAATCAAGTTTTTGGTTTTCCAGCGCATATAAAAGTTACATTTGTGCTGTACTATAGTCTATTAACATGCAATAACATGTTTAAAAAAAGTACATACCCTAATTTAAAAAACACTTTATTGCTAAGAAGATGGTAATCATCTGAGCTTTCGACTCGTCATAATCTTTTTGCTCGTGGAGGGTCTTGCCTCAGTCTTGGTGGCTGCTGGCAAATCAGTGGTTGCTTTAAGTTGGGATGGCTGTGACAATTTCTTAAAATAAGAACATTGAAGTTTGCCACATTGATTGACTCTTCCTTTCATAGACAGTTTGTAGCATGCAATACTGTTTGATAGCATTTAAAAAAAAAAGGTTATTTACTTATTTATTTGACAGAGAGAGAGAGAGCACGAGTAGGCAGAGGGGCAGGCAGAAGGAGAGGGAGAAGCAGGCTCTTGGCTGAGTAGGGAGCCTGACGTGCGGCTTGATCCCAGGACCCTGAGATGTGACCTGAACCAAAGGCAGAGGCTTAACCCCTATTTGATAGGATTTTACCCCCGCCCCTTAGAACTTCATTCAGACTGGAGTTAGACCTTCCAACCCTGCTGCTGCTTTATCAGCTAAGTTTACATAAGGTTTTAAATCCTTTGTCGTGGGACGCCTGGGTGGCTCAGTTGGTTAAGCTGCTGCCTTCGGCTCAGGTCATGATCCCAGCGTCCTGGGATCGAGTCCCACATCGGGCTCCTTGCTCAGCAAAAAAAAAAATAAATCCTTTGTCGTCATTTCAACAGTCTTCCCAGCATCTTCACCAGGAATGGATTCCATCTCAAGAACCCACTTTCTGTGCTCCTGCACAAGAATCAGCTCGCCATCTGTTCGAGTTTGACCCTGAGAGCACAGCAGTGCAGCCTCGTCCACAGGCTCCTCTTCTGATTCTCATTCTTGGCCCCTTCCGCCCCATCTGTGTTTCCTTCCTCCACCAAGTCTTGGACCCTCAAAGTCATCCATGTGGGTTGGACTCCTTTCTTCCAAACTCCTCTTTGTGCTGATGTTCTGATCTCTTCCCATGAATCACAGATGTTCTCACTGGCATCTAGAATGGTGAATCGTTTCTGGAAGGTTTTTACTTAGCCTAGATCCATGAGAGGAATCACCGTCTACGGCAGCTGTAACCTTATGAAATGCATTCCTTCAATAAGAAGACTCGAAAGATGAAATGACTCCTTGATCATGGGCTGCAGGATGGATGCTGCGTTGGCAGGCATGAAAACCACATTACTCTCACTGTCCGTCTCCATCAGAGCTCTGGGGTGACTGGGTGCATTGTCAGCGAGCAGCAGTATTTTGAAAGAAATCGTGTTCTCTGAGCATTTGGCCCCAACGGTGGGTTTACCGTATTCAGTAAACCGTGTTGTAGACAGACGCAATGTCATCAAGACCGTGTTGTTCCATTTGTAGGGCCCAGGCCGAGTAGACTGAGCATGATTCTGAAGGGCCCTAGGATTTTCAGAATAGGACGTGGGCCCTGGCTCCACTGAGAGTCACTAGCTGCATTAGCCCCTCACAGGAGAGCCAGACTGTCCTTTGCAGCTTTGAAGCCAGGCATACTTGTCTCTGGCTGTGAAAGTCCTGGATGGCGTCGTCTCCCGACAGAAGGCTGTTTGATCTACACTGGCGGTCTGTTGTTGAGGGTAGCCGCCGTCCTGAGTTCTCTGAGCTGCATCCTCTGAATGACTTGCTGCAGCGTCTCCACTGGCACCTGCTGCCTCACCTTGTCCTTTCATCTTACAGAGTCGGCTTCTTTCCTTAATCCCACTGACAAACTTCCGCTGCTTCAGATGTTTCTCCCGCAGCTTCCTTACCTCTCAGCCTTCATAGAACTGAACGGAATTAGAGTCTTGCTCTGGATTGGGCTTTGGCTTAAGGGAGTGTTGTGGCTGGTTTGATCTTCTGTCCAGAACACTCAGACCTTCTCCATATCCGTGATAAGGCTATTTCCCTTTCTTACTAACCATGTCTCATGGGCGAAGGCCTTTTAATTTCCTTCAAGAACTTTTCCTCTGCACTCACAGCTTGGCTGACTGGCGCAAGAGGCTTAGCTGTCTGCCTATCTCTGCTTTTGATGTGCCTTCCTCACTAAGCTTAATCATTTCTAGCTCTTGACTTAAAGAGATTTGAGACTCTTCCTTTCACTTGACCGTTTAGAGGCCCTTGTGGGTTATTAATTGGTCTAATTTCAGTATTGTTGTGTCTCAGGGACCTGGGGGGGCACCGAGGAGGCGGAGGGAGGAACTGGTGGTTGGTGGAGCAATCAGAGCATACACATTTATCAAGTAGAGGTCTGATGTGGGTGTGGTTTGTGGAGCCCCAGAATAATTACAACATAATTAAGATCACTGATTCCAGATCACCATATAATCACCATAAAGTATAATAAATATACATATTTATTATATATAAATAAAATAGAATCACCATAAAATATAATAATGAAAATGTTTGAAATATTGGCAGTATTACCAAAATGGGACATGAAGTAAGCAGATATAGTTGGGCAAATAGTGCTGATAGACTTGCTCTGTGTGGAGTTTCCACAGACCTTCCAGTTTGTAGAGCATGCAATATATGCGAAGCCCAGTAATGCAAAGTACAATAATAAGAAGAATGCCTTTATTTTAGGCTTTGTGGGCCATGTGGTCTTTAAAAATATTTTTTTAAAGATTTTATTTATTTATTTGACAGCTAGAGAGGGAACACAAGCAGGGGAGTGGGAGAGGGAGAAGCAGGCTTCCCACAGAGCTGGGAGCCGGATGGGGGCTCAGTCCCAGGACCCTGGGATCATGACCTAAGCGGAAGGCAGAGGCTTCCTAAGGACTGAGCCACCCAGGCACCCCCGGGCCATGTGGTGTTTATTTTAACTACTTGACTCTTGTAGCGGGAAGGGAGCCCTAGAGGAGTTGCAAACAAACGGGGTGGCTGTGTTGTAGTAAAAGTTTATTTTGTTTTATTATTTAAAATATTTTATTTATTTGATAGAGAGAGAGCACAAAGGGAGTGTGAGAGGGGGAAGCAGACTCCACGCTGGGCTGGGAGCCCAGTGTGGGACTCCATCCCAGGACTCTGAGATCATGACCTGAGACACCCAGGTGCCCCAAAATCTTATTTTAAAGATTTTATTTATTTATTTGACAAAGATCATAAGTAGAGAGAGGGGGAAGCAGGCTCCTTGCTGAGCAGAGAGCCCAATGCAGGGCTCGATCCCAGGACCCTGGGATTATAACCTGAGCCTAAGGCAGAGGCTTAACCCACTGAGCCACCCAGGTGCCCCAAAAGCTTATTTTAAAACCAGATATGGAGCCAGGTTGACCTGTGGCCCATAGTTTTCAAATGCCTGCTGTTTAACACGGTCTTCGAAATGTCCCCACTTATCCCCGATGCCCTGGTGTTTGTTCATTATTTTTCGGTCGTCATTTTTCTTCACATTGATCCTCCTTCAAGTTCATTGACTCTTTTCTCCATCAACTCCATTCTGTCATTAAGTCCATTTGGTAAATTTAGTTCATGTATTTTTCCTCTCTGACATTTCCATCTGGTTCTTTTATGTGTGTTTTGTTTTTTAGCTGAGATTTCTGCTTTTGTTTTTCTTATCTTTCCTCATGTATGCGTTTTCCATTCTCTTGCACAGTACAGTAACAGTAGATCCTTTAATCCTCTTTTCTGATAATTCCAGCATTTTCGGGTTGGCATCTGTGGATTGTTTTCTTTTAGGAATGTGTCACATTTTCTGGCTCTGTAATGTGACCTTATAACTTAGGGTTTTGTTTTGGACAATATAAATGTTAGATAGACTCTGCATTCTTTTATACTGCTCTGAAGAGTGACTTTGTTTAAGCAAGCAGTTAACTTGTTTAACTTTAAAATGCAGACTGTCGTTTTAAAACCTGTGGTGGATCTTTGCTTAGATTCATTCAGTTCTTTAAGCCTTGGCTGCAGGCTGATGTCCATTTGCCTTATGCACAAGTAGGTCAGAGGTCAGCCAGGGATGTGGGCTTTTATGCTCAGAATCTGAGGTTCCTCTTCCCTGGCTTGTTTCCCTGGTCCTTTCCTCATTCCCTGGTGGCACTTGCCAAGGCGCTGTGCCCTAGTTCCTTTGGCCAGAGAGACAGCAAGTCTTCTGTTGGAGGTTGAGCTTCTCAACACCACCACTCCCACAGACTCTGTCACTATGTTACTGCAGGATAAATACCCAGAAAATGTGGTAGAGCCACAGATTGTTTGCTTCCTTTTAAAATATGCCTTTTTAAACATAAGTGGGACCTAGGTTGTTGTTATTTATTTATTTATTTTAAAGTATCTGAGGCTAGTCTAAATCTTTTCCTTTGTAAATCATTTGATCTTTCTTCCAGGGGACCCAAGGTTGTTTGTTTGTTTGTTTGTTTTTTTCTTTTTAAAATCGAGTTTGGTTTTTTTTTGTTTGTTGTGTTTTGTTTTGTTTTGTCTTAAATTGATCCAGTTGTTGATTCCAATTCTAGGTTGGCCTTTTTTTTTTTTTAAAGATTTTATTTATTTATTTGACAGAAATCACAGGCAGAGAGCCTGATGTGGGGCTCAATCCCAGGACCCTGGGATCATGACCTGAGCCGAAGGCAGAGGCTTTAACCCACTGAGCCACCCAGGTGCCCCTAGGTTGGCCTTTTTAAGAGCTTCAGGCTTTCCTATTTCTAGAAAATTTTCCTTACAGTTTTAAATATTACTCTGTTTTACTGTTTTGCTTCTCTTCTTCAAGGGCTTCAATTATGTGTATGTTGAGTCTCCTTTACCTGCCTTAATTTCAACCATTTTGATTCTGAGTCTTTTTACTTCCTTCTGAATGTTACTTTTACCCCACTTCTCCCTCCTGCCTTGCTTTTCTTCAGTATTTTTTTTATTAAATTTTCATTTGAATCTGTTTCTTCTTTGGCATGTTATAATTAAGTCTTCACCTCTGACATGATTTTGTCTTTTTATTTGCTGAGTTCAACTCTTTTTTAGTGTCTTCCTGTTTTGTTGTTCTTAGTTTTTATATTTAGAATTCAAGAAATATCTCACACATACAGCTGGCTGGCTATCGGATAGTCTCCCGTATGCTTGTTTGCCGGCGTTTGTGACAGTTGTGTTACGTTCTTCAGCTTTGTTTTTATTTTCGATGACAGGCAGATTTTCATTAGCTGAAATGGTTTGATTTGCGTTTTCTTTTCCAAACAGTTTGTTAAAGGGCTGTGGTCTGCTTCGTTTTCTAAGCAGGGTTCCAAATTTCTGAACACTGTCCTATGCAAGTTCTGCTCTCTCTTCTGCATAGTTCCTTTTGTGGATGATGTTGGTGGTGAGGCCTTTGTTTCTGTAGGATCCTTGAGTATTTTCCTCTTGGTTTCTCCATTGCTGTTTGTTCCAGGGGTGCCACTCCTCAGGAGAGTTGATGAGCCCTCAGAGTTGACATTTTTTCAGAGCCTCTTCCCTGTAACAGGTGCTGTGAGCCATTCCTTTTCCGTATTTCAGCATTTAGTGCCAACTTCCTCCTTTTCAGTTATTTTACATGTGTTTCTTCTGATGTTCCAGGCCTCTCCACTCTGTTTGTGGAGTCATAACCCTTTTCCCCCACTTTCTGCATC
>RCUC01098212.1:0-10903 GCA_003697995.1 Taxidea taxus jeffersonii | reverse complement strand
AAAAAAAAAAGACAGTAAATCCTTAAAGTTTTAAGGAGAACATTTTTTCCTGTTTTTCTTTTTTTCGCTTTTATTGTATCTATATGAAAAGGTCGATGTTAGCTAAACCTATTGAGATAATCATTTCATAGTGTATGTGAATCACTACACACCTTAAATTTATACCTTGATATATGTTAATTATTTCAGAATAAAACTGGGAAGATTATTATAGCATAAATGTACATAAGTGATGTTAATCAAGTTTCTGGTTAATAAAATTCCTTTAAAAAAACTATAACCACATTCTTTGGACAACTAGAAGCAGTTGCTAAAGAGACCAAAAATAAATTAAAAAATATTTTTTGGAATAAAGATAATACAAAAATGCATCACAGAAGATGCATTATTTCTAGAAATGATCTTTATCTGGAGGGGAATTATTAGTTTTTATTAACTGAGCATTATTTTCTGAGTAACTTAAGAATTAATGAAATATAAAGTTAGATAAATTACAGCAATACTGTTCCACTGCCGAACTGTTCAACAGACTCTTGTAATTTTCCAGCAGTGTGCTTTTAGAAGGATGGGATTTTTATTCTGGAGGAAAGAAAACCCCAAAAGAGAGTTTTCCTTTTGCACAGAGCTCTGTAATACCTCTGCACACTGTCTCAACGGGGAACACAGTGCCCTTCATTTGAACACAACAGCCTATCATGAGCACGATCCAGCCTTTTTGCAATCTCCAGGTAGTCAGAAAGTATTGAAGGGTGCCATGGGGAACAAAGTGGAAAATGGCAGTATCCCAAGTTACAAGCCAAGTGGGTAACCCCAAGAGAAAGACTTTGACAGCCATAAATATTTCATTTCTCAAGGCCCTGATGCTACTATGTGAGAACAATTTAGCTAGAAAGATCATCAACAATTAGGTGACATCTCTATCACACCTATTACTGAGTTGAAATTTCACTGACATGAATAATAAGGGGTCTTGTTTGACATTTAACAGTTTAATTAATTTGTTTCCTAAAGTGAATGATGTTTTACACTGTGATTTTTCAATACCCCCATCTCCATACACTTGAATTTTTTTCTTTTGCTTCTCTTGGGAAACCACTTGGTTTTCCTTTTCACTTAATAAATTACCTACTCAGCTTGAGTCTGGTGCTAGCTAGTGTTTGGTCAGGCTTAGCGGGAGGGGCTGGGTTTGGGAAATTGGGGAGGTATTGCAGATCTTCCTCCACTATTCAGTTTTAGAGGGGAGAAACTGTAGGAGTATGAAAAAGGAAAAAGAAAACACATTTTCTTTTTCTTTTGGAGAAAATGTAGGGCTTTTTTGTTGTGAGACTGAAACACGAACGCTGTCTCTGGTCACTGGAGTCATGGAGGAGCATCGAGGGACCATTACATGACCCCACTGTCATGGGGCATGTCTTTTTGCGCTATTCCTTATATGTTACCGCCTCTACTCGTTTCTGCACACCCTCAAGATACATTGTACATTAATGTGATATCTGTAGTGCTATTTTTGAAAATAAAACACCTCATGTTTGCTAAAGGTCACCTCTAAAACAGCTGCTGTGAAAAGCAGGAGGAATAATCCAGTGTGACAATAGAAAGCATGAACCTACCATGTGTTCTTGAAAGTAGAGACTTTTGAAAAATTAGTCAACTTAATTAATTACTTACTTGAATTGCCCCTACACAAACCTCAAATCCCCTACCTTAATCTACTTCCTTTTGCAAAGAGTTGTTTTTTTTTTTTTAAACCGAAGACGTATGGGAAAGCTTTTCCTTTCCCTTTTCCTTTTCCACTTCCCCTTTCCTATAGGACATCAAGTAAATGATACGTGGGTATTCTCCAGACTACAAGTGTCCTTAACTGTCTGGTTACAATGTATATTTCTGACAGATGGAGCTTAGCTAGGTAGACGTGCCCAGATGAAATCAAGTGAGTGAGTGCATGTTCGTGACAAATGTGAGTGGGAAGAATGTCTTAGAACATGTCATCCTGAAGAGACAACGCTGAAGTGTTGCCAGGTGAATACTGAAAGGGAAAGAATAGGCTCCAGCTTTGGGTGGGCGGGGGATAGTCCAGGACACACCTCCCACGTGATACTTCTTTCCTTGTTATCTGTTCTTATTGTATAATGGTGCCTAAAAGGTAAAACAGATGCCACTGCTTTTCTGAGCTGTTTTAGGGCCAATTGTGATGAAAGTGCTACAGAACTGTTTTTTAACTATTAATCCTCTGGGCTGCATAAACTTTTCATACTGTCACAAAACACCATGAGATGCTTCAGCCATAATAGAATGCTAGGGAAAGTTGAAATTGCTACTATTGTGTATGTCAGACTTGTTAAAACTGTTCCAAACCCATGGCGAAGTAGATTGCTTCCTTCCACAGATGGAAATTGAACTTTTTTCCCCCTGTACATGTGTTTATAAACAAGCTGGGACATAAACTCTTGGAACATATTTTGAAGCAGAGGTGTATGTTCATAGAGAGTATTATGTATATCATTAACTGTTTCTTCTTTCAAAACAGGTGGTTTTCAGTTTGTAATTTTGAACCTTTGTAATTTTCATCATTATTTTCTCCTCCTCTGAACAGAAAGGCCATCTAATAAATAAAAATATTTTGTATTCACTTTATTAAGTATTATTCCCTCTCAGCCTTAGTACATGTGTAGCAAAGTGTCAAGAATAATTTATGAAAGATAATTAACCACAAGCCTTGAGTGACTTTCTTCTACCACGAAGACTTAAGAAATGAGACTTGAGTCAGCATGGTTTGGTTAAAAAAAAATCAGTGACATAGGGCATAGGAGATACATATTTACTAAGTACTTTTACTATGTGCTAGGCACTGCTTAGAACTTGATACCCATGATCTCATATGGTTCCAACAACCCAGTGAGCTAGTCAGTGTCTTCATTTTGTGCAGGAGGAAACCAAAGCATTTTTAATCACTGTGCAATACTTTCATTCGTCAATTCATACCATCATGGGTGAGTTATTTTGGGGGAAGCAATTTCTGTACTTATTAAGTGATGGTCACAGTACCTCCTCCTCTTATTTCAAAAGCAACAGAGTACGGTGGAGAAGCCATTGGATTTAGAGTCATATTCAAAGACTGACTCTAGGAGTTATTAGCTGTATGACCCTGGATTATTCACCTAATCTCTCTTATTTCCTCAGTATGTACTGTGGGGATAATGATATCTTCACAGGGTTGTTTGAAGGACCAAATTGAAAATGAGATAATGTAGGTGAATTTGCATTGTGGTAAACTGTATTATATTTATGGACTGCTCACCCCACATGGTTGGGGCTGTTAAAAGCATTTTACACTTTATCTCTTATTCTGCACAACAGTCTTACATGGTCAGTGCTGTTATTATCCCAATTTAATAGGTGATGATCCTAAAGCATAGAGCAGTTAGGCAACTTTCCTAGGATTACGAAGCTACTAAGTGGCAGAGCCACTTAATTTGAATTTAGTGATCTGTCTCCAGAGCTCAGGCTTTCAACCACTTTTTATTTAGCCCTCTATAAAGATAAGTTGTGTAGGAATAGCTCTCATTATTGAAATGAGAGGCTGAAGTAATGTGAGACTGCTCCTTTTGAGGGAAGAAGAAGGTGCCTAAGGAAAGAAATGGAAGGGTGAAAAGCCAACGTCAGTGAATCCTGGAGTATGAGTCTTCTCAGCTGGTCAGGGACAATGATCCTTAGTGGACTGGGGGAACTTTAGAAGTTAGTAAAATTCCAGGGGCCTTCTTCATGTCCTGGAGGAAATCTTGAACCTCACTACTTAGAAGAATTCCACTGAAGAGATTCACTGAAAAGGTATCCTATCCTCAGGTGAGCTAGAGACAGAAATTATTTACGGTTCCCCTTAAGTTAGAATAGACTCATTTTGCTCCCCTATGTTCTCATGTCATCCCTTTGTGACAACTTGACTTCAAGTCTAGGAACTTGTCATCCAAAATAAGTTCAAGTGCAGATAAGGTCCTTAGCCATGTAGTTCCTTGAGTATGGTTTCTCTTTTTATAGAGTCCTGTGAACCAGAGAGATGCTATCTTCCCCCAACACATGCCCCCATACAGTGGTGGGATAGGCACTGGGTAACTGCTGAGGATATTCCTACTCAGAAAGAGGAGGAATAGGACCCAGATGACGATCACTGATCCATAGCCTTGCATCCTGACATGGGTTTTGTGTTCTATGGGTTTTGTGTTCTATGCTCTCTGTGACTCTTGGCTCTGCCCTGTAGGTTCTAGGTCCCACTCTGAGTCATCCTTTCTTTCCTGTAGGAAATGGCCTATTTACAACTGAGCAGTCTTATCCTCTTGCTTCCTTCTTTTAAAAACTTAGGGGTCCAAAGGCTTGTTTTTGTTTTGTACTCTATGTGTCCTTTTGATTTAAACTAATACCGTTCCTTTAAAAACTTTGTCAACTTAGCTGTATATAAATTTATAACCCATTACATGAGACAAAAGCCAGACATCCTAAGAAGTCCTTCTCTCCCTTAGACTCCATGTGAGACTGCCATAGAACAACACCTTTAAGATCCTTAGAAGCTCTTTTTTATCGGAGAAAGTCTTCACCTAAAGTATGAGGTTTAAAAGTTCTTTGTCTGAAAGGGTTTATGATGCACCACCTTAACGAAGGTCCTTTTCTTTTCTTTTTCTTTCTTTTTTTTTTTTAAATGATCTCTGCACCCAAGGCGGGGCTCGAACTCACAACCCTGAGATCAAGAGTTACATGCTCCACCAACTAAGCCAGCCAGGCGCCCCTTAACAAAGGTCTTAACAATGGAATTTACAGTCAGTCACTCTCTGTGGTGTTTTCTTCATAGCACCCTAGATTTAATCTTTATCCTGAAGGCATTTCTTAATCTGTGAAGTGTTCGATGTCTGGAGAGACTAGGAATAAGAAACAAATTTAGTCTGTCACCCCAGCCAAGACCTGGCTGCTTCATGCTTCCTTTAACTTTTGCCTGAAATCTGAGCAGTTCATCTCTCTCCTCTCCCATTTTACCATAGGCAACAAGAAAGAAGACAGGTAACACTTTCAGTGTTCTTCAGATCTCCCAAGCTAGATCATCAAATGAATTATGTTTCCTATTTCTCAGGCCTCTGCAGCCTGCAGTATTGCCACATTTTAAGCCACTACACAGCAAGGGCCTAATTTTCTCCAGGTTCTAGGAACATCTTTTTTACATTCATCCTTTAAGCCTTCACTCTTAGCCTCTAGAGTCCTGTTCCCAAACCAGTACCATGTGTTTTAGATTTCAGTACAGCCATGTCATATTTCCAGCCACCAAAGTCACCCTGGTTATCTTTGTTACATTAAAAAATAAAACCAACCTTAATGGTAGTCATGGGAAACCCCAATCATTTTATTGTGCTCATAAATTCGATGGGTCAAAGATTTGGGAAGGGCACCACAGGGATGGTGCCCTCCACCATGTCTGGGCCTCCACTGCTAAGGAGGGTTGGAGGACCCACTTCTAAGATGGTTTCTTTGCTCCTAAGTCAGGTATCTGAGCTGGGATGATTAAAAGGCTGCCTTAATTGGCACTCTTGATTGGGGTTACCTCATTAGGGCTTCTCTCTGTGGCTTGGGCCTTTTGTAGCTTGTGCTGGGTTCTGAGAGGGAGTGTTCTGCGAGGGGCCTCCAAATAGCAAGCATTCCAAGAGCAAGGATCAGGCCCAGGTTGTATACTCTTCCTTACTTAACCTCAGAAGTCACATAGCATCTCTCCTGGTGAATTCAATGGATTGAAGCAATTCCAAATCTGCCCAGATTCAAGGGAAGGGGATATAGAAATCACTGCTTGTGGTGCAACCATTCTGGAAAACAGAGGTCCCTCAAAAAGTTGAAAATAGAGCTACCCTACGACCCAGCAATCACACTACTAGGTATTTACCCTAAAGATACAAATGTAGTGATCTGAAGGGGCACATGAACCTGAATATTTATAGCAGCAATGTCCACAATAGCCAAACTATGGAAAGAACCTAGATGTCCATCAAGAGATGAATGGATAAAGAAGATGTGGCATATATATATATCTATGTATATATCTATATTTCTCTCTCTCTATATATATATATATAGGAATACTATGCAGCCATCAAAAGAAATGAAATCTTGCCATTTGCAATGACATGGATGGAACTAGAGGGTATTATGTTGAATGAAATAAGTCAATCAGAGAAAGACAATTATCATATGAGGAATTTGAGAGGTGGGGGGCTTGTGGGGGGTAGGAAAGTTAAAAATGAAACAAATGGGATCGGAAGGGAGAAAAACCATAAGAGACTCTTAATCTCACAAAACAAACTGAGGGTTGCTGGGGGGTGAGGGGGTAGGGATAGGGGGGTTGGGTGATGGACATTGGGGAGGGTATGTGCTGTGGTGAGTGCTGTGAAATGTGTAAGCCTGATGATCCATAGACCTGTATCCCTGGGGCAAATAATACATTATATGTTAATAAAAATAATTTAAAAATAAAAAACGAAGCCACCTGCTCCTATAGAACAAAATCAGCATTCCAAGGGGAGGAGAAAAATTAAATCTATGAGAGTAAAGTACAATTTTGTGAACATTTATCTATTTACTACTAAGTTCCTTTGAAATTTTTTCCAGATTGTTAAATCCAAGATTAACCTAATACTTTACAACAAATATTCATGATAAAATAATAGAAAATATAAAGTCAAGGAAAAAAAAGAGAATTCACTGCTTGATGGGAAGAGTATCAAAGAATTTTGGGTTCATGCCTTAAAACTACCACAGGGATGGTAAAATTCAGGGGTACATAATATAGTTTGACTCCAGGGTTGGGTAACTTGTCTCCCATCCCCCTGTTCCTCATCCAGGAATTTCTACTACCCTTCCAATTGGAGATTTGAAGATATTTTATTGGCACGCCAGCCTGGCTCAGCACATGCGACTCTTGATTTGGGGGTCATGAGTTCTAGCCTCACGTTGGGCAAAGAGATTACTCAAAAAAATATTTTTTAAAGAGGCACCTGGGTGGTTCAGTCGGTTAAGCCACTGACTCTTGGTTTCTGCTCAGGTCATGATCTCAGGGTCGTGAGATGGAACCCTACACTGGGCTCTGAGCTCAGCTCAGAGTCTGCTTCAGAATCTCTTTCTCTCTCTCCCACCCTGCTCATGCATGCACTCTCTCTCCAAAATTAGAAAAGAAAAAAAATTTAAAAAGATATTTTATTGAAGAAGAAAGTGCTTCTGTCCAAAGATGGTGTTATTATTAGTATTATATCCTTCCTTTTGCTAATGGTCTAATCCTATTTATGTTTTTCAATATCCTCTTCTTTTTTCTTCTCTGTCCTCCTGCTGTGCCTTTCTTTTCCCTTTTCTTTCTTCTCTACTTCTCTTCCTCCTTCCTTTGCTGTCATCATCATCTTCATCATCAAGTGATGTATACTGGGCATCCCTTAGTATCTGTTTTTATTTGGTTGTTGGTAGTGGGGTATTGGAGGGGTTGTTTTTAGCTTTAAAGACAATCTGAAATCTATAATATATCTCAAGCTGTAAAATTTGAAAAGAAGACGGTACAATGGAGAAAATAAATAGAACAAAAAGGTTAGAATGAATGTTGGAGAGCATTTTCATCCTATGAGTGCACTGTATCAGTAAGGAGTAAAGCTGAAGGAAATTCTTATTAAACAACATACAGTCTGTTGTTTGAACTTCCAGGAAGATAAAGTACGAGAAGCCATTTGGATTCTCCAGTTCCCTTAGGGTAGCCAGTACACAGTAATTCTGGTACAAATGGGAGAAGGAAACTGCTAACCTCGCACAGAACTCTTTGCACTGTTGGTGCAAATCACTTAAAATGAGAATGGAGGGGTGCCTGGGTGGCTCAGTGGGTTAAGCCTCTGCCTTCAGCTCAGGTCATGATCTCAGAGTTCTGGGATCAAGCCCCTCATCGGGATCTCTGCTCAGCAGGGAGCCTGCTTCCCCCACCCCCCGCCCCTGCCTGCCTCTCTGCCTACTTGTGATCTCTGCCTGTCAACTAAATAAATAAAATCTTAATAAATAAATAAATAAATAAATAAAATGAGAATGGAACTGGGGGGAAGGTGAATTGGCCAGAAGTATCTGTGAGTATTCCATGAGTTTAGAAAAACACGTTTAGGGTATGCATTTCCTGAGCTCTTAATGAAGTCTTTTGTGAGTCCATGTATGCTAATGGAGGAGTATAATGATACTGATACTCAAATATCATTATGTTAGGGTCATGCTTTGCTTGCTTCGGCTTCTTGTTATTTGAGCTTATACCAATTCCTGTGGTAAGGAGTAAGCACTAGGACTCATTTAGAGAGCAGGTAAGTAATCAGTAAGCTGTTTAAGTCAATAATGCACCAAGTGGACAATGCCTTTGTAAAAAATAGGAGAAATTAAAAAGTTTGGAAGTGAACTAGGTGAGTCAGAATGGCTCATGTGAAATTAAACAGGAATTTTATTTTTATTTTATTTTTTTTTAAAGATTTTATTTATTTATTTGTTAGAGAGAGAGAGAGCGAGCACAGGCAGACAGAGAGGCAGGCAGAGGCAGAGGGAGAAGCAGGCTCCCTGCCGAGCAAGGAGCCCGATGTGGGACTTGATCCCAGGACGCTGGGATCATGACCTGAGCTGAAGGCAGCTGCTTAACCAACTGAGCCACCCAGGCATCCCTAAACAGGAATTTTAAAATAGCGTATTTGGGTAACTCAAATAGCTTGTCTCACCGAACTCCACAATAATTTAACATGTCAGTGCAAACTTATTACCTTGGCATTCTTCTGCCAGATACTCCTGTTAACACCCCTTATGTGCCCCACTCTAGCACTTCGAAGACATTAATGTAATTATTTCCCTTGTCTGCTTTCCCTGCTAGACTGGAAGCTCCTTGGGGAACATTAAGTCTACCTTGTTTGCTTCTGTATCCTCAACACCTATATATATTTGGTGAATAAATGAACTAAACACTGGGTTGAGCCACCTGACCTTTATCCAGTCATTGCACTCCATGGTACTGAAGGATTCCTTATTTCTACAGCTAGCCATGCCCTACTTATGTTCCAGGAATACTTTGTAAATCCCTCTTGTTACCATTTATTTTATTCTATTGAAATTATTTGCTTACTTACCAGTGTGTGACAATGGATTGGGAACTCCCAGTGGGCAGTATTCATCATTAATCCACCAGACCTGGCATGATGTGTGCAATTCAGAAAATGTTTGTGGAACGGTTAATTGAATGAATGATTTTATTTTTCCGCTTTTCTTCGAAACAATAGCCATAGTGCCTCCTAAGATCTTTTCTTTTTACTTGAAGCAGTTTATGAGCCTTAAGATGAGGAAAAAGTATCATAATAAAAAGAACAGTTTGGGGGGCTGGGTGGCTCAGTTGGTTGGGTAAACATCTGACTCTTGGTTTTTGGCTCAGGTCATGATCTTGGGGTTGTGGGCTCTGCACTTGGCATGGAGCCTGCTTGAGATTCTCTCTCTCCTTCCCCCTCTCTGCTCCTCCCCTACTTGCACTTTCTCTCTCTTTCTCTAAAATACATTAAAAAAAAAAAACAGTTTAGCTTATTAAGCAACGCTTTGTATTATTTTTATCAAATACTCATTTAAAACCTTTTATTTTATATGAGAATAAGTGGAATTAAGATGTTCAGTGTATATTAGTAGTTATAGTAATAGTACTGGAAGTATTTTTAGGCGTTTATACAAACATCTCAGGCTAGATGATACAAATATATATGAAATTAGATTATTATTATTATTATTAAAACCGCCCATGTTTAGCTTGTTGGTGACTGCAATTCAATTACAACCATTAGAAAAATTGTACTGATAAATACTAAAAAGATATTACCTCCTTTCAAAAATTTCACTGTGTATTTTCACAGAAAAATTATGATTACTTCCATTTTTTGAGCATTAGCTGAGGACATTTACAGTTAATTTTCAACTTTTTTCTATATGTAGATACAAAAATCTCTCAACTTTTAAAATAAGAGATTTATTAAGGTATAATTCACATATTATACAGTTCACTCTTTAAATTGTATTATTAATAGTTTTTAGTATATCCACTGGGTTTTATAACCATACCCACAACCAATTTGAGAACATTTTTATCACCCAAAAAGAAACCCTCTACCCATTGGCAGTCCTCTTCATTTCCTCCCAACCCCCCATCTCTAGGAAAACACCCCAAATCTTTTTTAATGTCCTAAAACATTTTAAGATTATTTACACTTAGAGAAAATCTATATCTTTAAGAGCAGCAGTATGCTGAGTTTGTGCAGCATTATCATGAGTGTTTTATAGTTCTTCTTTTTTCTTTGAAATCGACTATTTTTTAGAGTACTTTTAGATTCACAGCAAAATTAGGCAGAATGTACAGAGATTTCTCATATATCATCTACCCTCACAGATGCACAGCTTCCCCCACTATCCACATCCTGCCTTAGAATGGTATGTTTGCTATAACTGATGCATCTATTCAACAGGATATTGTCACCCAAAAATCCTTAAAGGTTTACACTGGCACTCACTCTTGGTGTTATACATCCTATGGGTTTTGACAGATGCATATGTATCTGTCCACCATTGGACAGATGTATCCACCATTACAGTGTTGTACAGAGTAGTTTCCCTGCCCTAAAAACCCTCTGTGCTCTGCCTATTAATCCCTTATAGCTCTTTTTAAAGCTGTAGAATTATAGACATTCATAGTGGAAAGGGATTTAGAGATTATTTAGTTTAACCAGCCAACTGGGAAGGATCTAGTAAGAATTTTGTCTTTTTGGCTGAATTTATTCTTTCCTTTTCTTGTTGATTGTCACAGGTAGAAACATTTCTTCTTTTTTTGTAGCTTCTCCCCCTCCTCATT
>RCUC01098206.1:0-15753 GCA_003697995.1 Taxidea taxus jeffersonii | reverse complement strand
TTTTTTTTTAACCCTGATATTTTTTACAATGTCTCTCACAAGTGATATCATTATTACGAGGTATAATGACAATTAGCAAACGTTTTAAGTACTACTATGCTTGTAAAAGCCTGATTCTCCCTGCTTATGAAAAGCACTGGGATCTAAGACCAGAAGCAAGCAAGCCCTGGCCTTGGCCCTTAAGTAGCCCTGGGGCCTTGGAAAAGTCTAGACCTTTGCGCTGGTGTCTTCATCTATCCAATGACGTCTGCCCTGACTCCACCTTCCTTATTCCCAGATTTTGTAAAAGGCAGGAATTAAGAAAGTGGATTTAAAAGGTCCTTTGTTTAAAAAAAAAAAAATGGTATGTGTGGGTGTATGATTATTCCAAATCTCTTAGGAGACACACACTGACATGGTTTTTACAAATTCCCATTTTAAGCTACCTCCATATTCCCGTGAGTTACTCAGGGCCTCATTTTGGAAAAGAAACCCTGGTTTTTTCCGACTACATCTTTCACTAACACTGACGACATGACACTATTTTTAGCCACTGTGTGCACCTGTGCTTTGGAAATCGGTGTCTGTCAAAATATCTCACTCCTTTTCCCCGTTCATTAAGCTTACCCTTGAGTTACACTTGGCTTTCACTGATCTAAGAGACTTAGTATTATTTTTGTATTACTTTAAAATGATAATTTAAAAACACCAGGCGAAAGCTTATCTCTTCAGAAAACCACAATATACTTCTGAAATCCCCACTGACGTCCCCAGCTAAATCCCCTCCATTCCTCTGATATGTAAATAGTCAGGATAAGAAAATAGCTTTTCTTTTCAGGGCTGGGAGAGGTTGGCTGCCAGTTTCTCAACCCTGGAAAGCCTTCAACGGATCCCATAATGGGCAGCAGGAGCAGCACTAAGAGCACGGGGCCTGTGGGCAGAAAAGGGGAGGGGAGCAGCTCGTTTTCACCTCCCCCAGCACCCCATCCTCACCCCAGTCCACATCTGCACTGGCTTATAAGGGTTCAAGAAAGGGAGGAGACATTGCTCTTTAGTTACTAGTCCCACAACTTCTGTCAAGAGAGTGGGTTGCAGCCATCCTTGAACTAAAAATCTCCCGAACAACCTGCTACTGAAATCATTACAGATGTTACCCAGAGTCTAAAGTGGAGTTTTTTAAGTACCCAAAACAAAGATTTTTCCCGAAACAGTATGGACCGATTGACTTGGAGTTAAGAAATTCTACATAGGTCACCAAACAAGAAAGAGGGGGAGTACCCCAGTGCCAAATGCTGATGTTAGCTAAGTGTGGGCTTTTTTTTTTTTTAAACATCCTAGGTAGGCAAGAAAAACAAATGAAATGCACTCAGGTTCAATTGTGGACTTAGAAAGAGCTAGCAGAAGCCATCCATTCGAAAAACAAGAGTGGGGCGTGAATACGGGGAAGCAAAAAACAAAGCAAAAGGAAGTATGCGACCATGAAGCCAATGCTTAGTCTCTGAGATCAGAAGCTTAAAGAGAAGGAAAAACTAAAACCTAAAAAGAAAGATCCCAGTGCACCCAAGGAAAGAGAAGTCCCCGGCATCCTTCCCGCTTATTCTTCCGCTATAACACACAGCTGGGCCCACCTTACCACACCCCAGCTGACACCAGCTTTATCAACTTTTCCATTCAGGCCAAACTTGACCGGGTACAGTCAATGACGAACTGTCTGTGAGCCAAGTGTATCCCCCTCATATAACTGAGCGTGTGATGGCTGAAACTGAGAAACTGGGGCTACCGAGAGGCTCTAAGGATTGACTGGGATCCAAGATTTGAGCCACTACCAAGAGCACACAAAGGAATCTATGCAGATGACTGCTTAGCACAGAGAGTAACTCAGCACAAGTGTTACACCGTGGCCACAGTTCACCGGGACCTTAAAAAGGATCGGGAAGATCCCTGGAGTTCCCACCATGTACATTTCAAACCATGGGTGCTTGCCTAGTATATGAAGTAAAGAAAATGAGGCATAGGCAGCATATGAACAAAAGCACGGAGACATAGATGTTACATGGAATGACTGCTTGGCCCGCACAGACATCTACCAGGAGATTTTTCTAACTAGAACATAGGGGAAAGAGATCTGTACCCACATCTGAGGCTCCAGAGGTAGGAGGTGGCTGGGTGGGGTCCTTATAGGATATGCTAAAGAGTTTGGATTTCATTGTAAGGTCAACAGAAGCTTATTAAAATTTTAATTAAGGAGCATAACAGGATCAGATTAGATATTTTAAATGATCACAAGGTAGTATAAGAATAGACAAATAGATCATTGAAATACAATAGAAAGTCCACAAACAGACCGATATATTTATGGCAAGTTGGTGTATTATCAAGGTAGTATTTCAAATTTGTAGGGAAAAGAAATTTTATTAGAAGGCCAAATAGTGTGGAATAATTTTTAGTGGGGACAGAATCCTGATTCCACCAGTTACTATCGGTATGAGCTGGGCACAGTACATAATTATATGGTGCCTTCCTTGTTCCCTCTTTAAAATGTGTTGTCTAATCATCAAAACAAGCCTGATAAGAGGGGATGAAATATAATAGTCTATGACACAATTTAAGTATTGTTCAGTAAATGTCAGTGATTATTGCATCAAAAAAAAAGAAGAAGAAGCCATTCATTCTACTCGTAGGTATGTGCTCAACAGACACGCATACCTGTGTTCACCAAGACATGTACTGGAATGTTCATAACACTACTCTTTATGGCCCAAACTGGAAACTATCCAAAATACCCATTACCAGTAGAATGGGTAAAGAGATGGTCATCTATGGTAATCTATAATCACGTGCAACAATACGGGTGACTCATATGCACTGTCAAAAAGAGACTAGACACAGAAGAGCATATACTGTAAGATTTCATTTACATAAGGTAAAAAAAAAAAATGGCAAAAATAATCCGCGATAGTAGTTACCCTTGGAGGGGATAGTTATCAGAAGGGAGCTGGAGGACAGTGTGGGGGTATTGGAAATGTTCTCCTTCTCGATCTGGGTGCTGGTCATATACAGGCATTCAGTTTTTAAAAATTCAACATGCTATAAATATATAATATATACACTTTACTACCTGTATATTAGTAATTCCATAAAAAGTTAAAGCTATGATCTAATGGGCAACCTTATCTACAGACCACAGCACAACTGCCTGAAGTGGACAGGACTGTTAAGGAAAGCTTTTAAAGCTGTACATACCAAAACCCTAGCCACTAAAGCTCTAATCCAAACCTTGAGGCTACTTCTATGCTGTCTATAGACCAAGTTCATCTCCTTCCGGTTCTCTGTGTAATAGATCTCTCTTCCCCAATACGCTCTTTTTTTTTTAAACTTTATTATTTATTTCAATTAATTAACATATACTGTATTATCAGTTTCAGAGGTAGAGTTCAGTGATTCATCAGTCTTATATAATACCCAGTGCTCATTATACCCCATGCCCCCCTTAAGGTATTTATCCCAAAGACACAAATGCAGTGAACTGAAGGGGTACCTGCACCCCAATGTTTATAGCAGCAATGTTCATAATAGCTAAACTCTGGAAAGAGCCCAGAAGTCCATTACACATGGATAAAGATGATGTGGTGTGATATATATAGATACATGAATGACTATATATCATATATCATATATATACACACATATATATATATGTGAGTATTACTAATCTGCTAGGGCTGCTGTCATCGGGGTTAAAGGTGATTAACATAAGCAAAAGCTTAGCAAATATAAGCACAAGACCCAAATCACAGATCTGGCTGGTGCCACCTCTTATGATTCCTGAAAACAAATCATCGAAACTGAGAGTTCATCTCTTCTCTATCTAAAGTCAGGATGCTTTTAAGGGGGCAAAATATGGGAAAATAATCCAGCAGTTATATTTCAAGTTTAGTTACAAATTAAAATTAGAATCTTCCTGCCCACAGAGAAAAGGTAGTGATGGCAGGAATTATTATCAGCTAGTAAATAAAAACGGGTACTATTTTTTAAATTATTTACCAGACTACTTACAGGGGACTTTGCATTTTTCTATATGAATTTTACATAACAGAGCCATGAAGCAGAGAACATACCTCCTCAATTTGAGGATACTTGTTTTTATGAATCTAAAACTAGGATGTGGCTATATATATATGGAATTTCTCCTCTCCCATCCCTCCAAAAACTTGTACATATTGATGAAGCACCTTATAATCAATGGAGTTAGATCAGAGTCCATATGGTATTAAACTACCCCCACTTTAGGTAACAAAATTGAGCCTCAGAAAGGATAAGTAACTTGCCTAAGGGCAGAGAACGAGTAAGGGTCTGAGCCAGGCCTGGGGAACCATGACTCAACTACTTGAAATCCCATGTTCATTCTATTTTAAGGGAAAGCAGATAACTGACTTGGAAGAAATCACCCTCGAGAATGTTTGCTAAACACTGAACTGTGTATTTTGGTAGATACTATGCGAAGGAGTTGGACGAGACAGCTCAGAACTATCTTTGACTCACTGAAGTGGAAACCGTATCCGCAGCTGTCTACCAAGTGCAGTGACACTTGTCGCAGGATGCCTGTGGGAGCTTCAACACACACGGAAGGGGGCGACCTTATTCAGTCCGAAGGAACCAGCTGCCCCTGGAGACGACCTCAGAAACCTCTGGGGCTGCAAGAAATTACCACCCCTCCTAGTTCTCAAGAACCCATACGAAGACGTTTCGTCATTATGAACTACTTGATGGATGACTGAGAAATGTGAGGGACTAGGAATCTGGGACAACAGCGCAGTGAGTCTCAACACCCCGACCCAAACTAAGAAAATAACACTTGAAATTTTGCAGGTCCAAACCAACAGGCTACTCAGACAAGACCCTAGGATGAGGAGAAGTGACTTTCATCACTTCCAATGTGAATCCACAATTCTAAATCGATCAGCCCCAGGGTTGTTTTTTTTTAACGCTGTTCAAGACTCAGCTTCTAAGGAAAAGATGAGCCTCTAAGAGAAAGCACACCAAGCGCTGTTTGCCACACATCTGCCTCTGAGACGAAGTTCTTCCTTCAATGGCTTCATTTGCAAACGAGTTCCTCCAGGTGGGTCTGAAAGCGACATCTGTCCAGAATGGGGAGGAGCCAGAGGAGCAGAAAGAAGATACAGACACTGGCCTTTTCACAGGTGGACAATAAGCGCGCTGTCCCTGGTCTCGGGATGAGCCCCGACGAGACAACGTGTGGGAGATGGGAAAAGCATGGGAGCTGGGACATGAGTGATGATTCTGAGAATCAAGTCACCGCTGTCAGTACTTACCTGGTCGCTTAGAAAGGCTTTCTTACTTCACTTGTCTGACTGCACAAGTGAGCAAGACTTTGCAAGGAGGGCCAAAGAGCCAGTTTTGACCAGATCCTTCTCACAAAAGGGTTTACAACCACTGTCCCTCATGTACACACATTACCCAACACGCCACTCACCAGGCACAAAGCACACGACATTCACTAGGTCACAAATAATTATCAAAGCAAATAAACAGAAAACAGTGTGCAATTCTGGCTGCAGGCCCAAATCATATTCTAACATCCAAATGCCTACTTAACTTCTGCATCTGGATGCCTAAGAAGCATCTCTAGACTTAATGTGGCCAACATCGAACTCTTTATGCACACCCTCCCCCGCCCCAAACCTACGCCTTCCTAAACATTTCCCATCTTGGCAAAGGGCTCCACCATCGCCTGTGGAAAGTGACATCTCTGAGTGCTGCTGCCTTCAGCCACTCCCCCTTCACCTCCATTCCGCGGCAACCTTGGGCTGCTCAATTCCCAAATCCATCCACTTCTATCTTCGTGGCCACCCTGGCCCAAAACATCGTCTCTCTTGCCTTCTAACTTGATTCCTGCCTCTCCCCATATCAAGTCCATCCCACAGAGCGGTCAAAGCAATCTTGTCAGTCCTCTGTTCAAAATGCTCCAAAGCCTTCCTGGTTTATTTATTTATTATTCCTATTTATTTCAAAATAAAGTCCAAGCCACAAAGCCCTGAGCGATCCAGGCCCAGGCTACCCTTCCATCTCTGCTTTGTCATACTCATCCCGCATTACTTCTGTCCTCACCTACCAATCCTCATCCCTACAGCTGACTCTGGACTAAGCTAACCACTCTTCCTTCTGCTTCGAGGCCCTGCCTCTCAGCCTTCCACTTACTATTTCTTCTTTTTAGACTGTTGTCCCCAGAGCCCGATCTTCCCAAAGCTGGCTCCTTGCCTCTCTCTTTCTTCACGGGAGCTGGGACTTTCTGTCCTATTTACTATTGTGGCCCCAGTGCCCAACACTAGTAAGTGCCAATTATTTCCACGCATTCAACCAACATGAAAGCACATGCTATGTGCCAGGCACTATTGTGTGTAACAAAGATAGCAGTAAACAAGTCAGGGGTCTGGCTCACATGGAGCCTGGTTTTCTGAAGGGAAGCCAACTAACAGATGCCAACAGGTGATATGTAGCAAGTAAAATTAAGGATAAGGGAGATGGCGTGAAGGAGGGGTTGCCCTATTTTATGTAGGGCAATCCATAAAGCCTTGGCAATAAGGCGGCACTGAGGAAGAGACTTGAAGAAGGCAAGGAAGGAATCATGGTTCTCTTCCTCAGAGAAACACTAACGACCTGAGGAGAGAGCTGGCTGCTGAAGGAACAAGAATTCCATTGTGGAGCCTAATGGGTAAGGAAGGTGGAGAGTGGCAAGAGATAAAGTCAGAGCAGAAGTAAAGGGTCTTTTTTTTTTTTTTTAAGATTTTATTTATCTATTTGACAGACAGAGATCACAAGTAGGCAGAGAAGCAGGCAGAGAGAGGAGGAAGCAGGCTCCCTGCTGAGCAAAGAGATGTGGGGCTCGATCCCAGGGCTCGATCCCAGGACCCTGGGATCATGACCCAAGCTGAAGGCGGAGGCTTTAACCCACTGAGCCACCCAGGCGCCCCCAGAAGTAGAGGGTCTTGTAGGCCACTGAAAAGACTTGCATTTTACCCATCTGAGTTAAGAAGACATTGGAAGGTTTGGAGCAGAGGACTGACGGACATGGTTTATATTTTAAAAGGATCACTCCAGCTGTCTAGAGAAAAGACAGAAAAGAACTGGGCTGGAATGATAATGGCCTGTAATGGAGAAAGAAAAGGGACCTGGATATATATTTTAAATTGAGCAAACAATTAGCTGGCAAATTGTGGGATGTGGGAGAAAAGTCAAAGATGATTCTATGACTACTAGTTTGAGCTCCTGTAATAATGGAATTGCTACATACTTCTAGAGCAAAGGACAACGGGTATCCGATTTGGGACAATTTAAATTTGAGATGCCTATTAGTCATCCAAGTGATAAATTCCAAACTGACAACTGGAAATCAGGAGACAGATCTGGACTGAAAATACATATATTTGTATTTGAGAGTCTTCAATGTATAGAATGTATTTAACGCCACGGAACTAAATGAGATCACCTACAACTGGGGAGAGTATAGAGAAAAGTTCCTATAACTGATCCCTGGGGCACATCACAACAATTAAAGGTCAGGAAGATGAGGAACCAGGAAAAGAAACTAAGAAATAGCAGTCAAAAGGGGGAAGACAAGACAGTGTTATCCACATGTCAACTAATGTGCTCAAATTAATGTCAGATCTTAGTATCTGACCTGCCACTGATTAATGATCTAAATCACAGGCTCCAGTGAATAAAGATCATGTCTGGGAAACTAATAGTCTCTTGCCAGAAATACTCTGGACAGTTTCCTTCATACTTAAACAAACAACTAGGCCTTCTATTTCTGGACCAATTTACTCTGTACTCAGTCCTTCATACATTCTACTACATGCCAAATACCAGGTCCGGACTGGATGAAACGCAAACAACTCTTTGCATCTGACTTCAAACTACTCCCACAAAGGGGGGGGGGGGGGGACCTCCATTAATACAAGAAGAACTGGATGTTGAGTAAGTTGACAACCACACGGCACCCACGTGGGTGGCAGAGCAGGGTCAGAGGGCACCTGCTCCGGGTGGACCCAAGCTGCTAATCACCGGCGCCCAAAAGATTAACAACTATCACAGAATTACCTTCCCGCTGTCTCCTTCTCTGAAGGCAGAGGGCGGGGAGCATAATCTTGGAAGGGCGAAATCAGTCCCTTTTTACCAGGCCAAACCCACTTCTCCAGCCATCCTGGCCATATAGCTCCGGACCCCTTCGCCTCCACCCGCCCCCCCCACCACAGGACCCGCCCTAAACCGCTGGAGCGGTCGCACTACAAATCCCACCAGGCACCGCGCGTCCGCAACATGCCGGTGTACGCTCAGCAGCCGACAGGCCTCCTGGGACCTGCAGTCACCACTCTGCTCGTCGCTGGTCAGTACCTGGAAGCGATAAAGGAAGGCTTCGGGCCAGAGGAAGAAGTAGGCCGGGCTGATGAGACCGAGTTTGCCGACCAAGGGCACCGCGACAGTGGCGGCGAACCAATAGCGTGTGATGGCCGGGATGCTCCTGAACCAGTCCCCGATGTCCGACATCTTCGCCTTTTAAGTGGCCAGAACGGGCACAGCCGTCCGACTCCCCGTCCCAGGCCCCTCAGGACCCGGCCCGCTCCGCGAGTGGAAGGTGTCGAGGCGGAAGCCGCCCAAGCCGCGGATAAGAAGGCGGAGATGGGCGGACGTGGCGCCACCGAATTCGGACGAGCGAGGGAGCGCTCGAAGGCAAACTTCCCCTTCCGGCGGCCACGGAAGACGTTGACCAGAAGTCCCGCCGCTTAAAGGGCAAGCGCGGATTTTTGCCACCGGGCGGAAGCTCGGAGGTCCGGGGGCGGGGCCATAAGGGGAAAAGACACGACTGGTGGGAAACAGTGGTTGCCAAGGGCAACGGCAAATACTCCAGCCAATGGCGAGGCTGAACGCCTGCTGTTTAGTTCAAGCCGGGTTTGTAATCCAGGTGGGTCTTCTCTGGCGGCGTTTAAAAAGGAAGGAGGAAAATCACACACTTCCTCGTTTGTTCTTGCCTTCCACGAATGTTTGTGCGGGGCTTAGCAAGTGTGAGGTGAGTTCTAGGCACCGGGGATCTTGCGACTATCAGAGCTGTCGCGGTACCTTCTCTCCTGGAGCTTACATTCTAATGAGGATAGACAACGGCTAAATAAGTGAATACGGTAATTTCAGCGAGTGAAAAAAAGTAAGGAATGTAATAAAAGAGGATGATCCGGTAGAGTGGTGGGGTGGGAGCAGGGGAGTGTGGAAAAGAGCTACTTTAGATGAGAATGGTCGGGGAGAACTTCTTGGATGAGGTGACCTTTGAGCTGAGCCACCTCCCCGCCCCGCCCCCACCCCACTACCGCCCCAGGCAAAGAACTGGGGCGTTTTCCACTCCGAGAAAACAGCTGCTCCAACCAGCTTGGAATGTTGGAGGGACTGAAAGTAGAAATGATCTTAAGTATCAAATAGGATTTTAAATTACAAGTAGGTGAGAATCCGTCTTGTTCGTAAAAGAATCTGTAAAAAGATACGAAAATAGAACTTTTCCTGTTGTTTTCAGATGTAGGTCCTGCAGTTTTAAGTTTGATTACGCTAAAAAAAAATTTTGATTAAGCCATCCAATAAAAACCACTAGGGATACACCTGTAGTCCAGAATTAGCTTTATTTGCTGCAGAAAGGGACAGTGCACTCTAGAGGAACCTGGAGCATCTCATCAATCAAAAGAGTGGGTGAAGTAACATTTTGGTAAAATTTAAATGAAGCAATGTTTTGATGGGTTCAAAGCAAAGCAGTGCTGTGTGTAAAAGTGTTAACATCAAGCCTAGGCCTGAGCTGAGAAGCAGGCTGGGGGTCCTCTTTCCTTTGAAATCTCAAATTTAGGATAAATGTGGACTATTGGGTCTGAAAGGTCCTTATTGAAAGATTTGCACCTAGATTGAAAATTGACCCATGTAGTTCAGATCCGTTGGGGGAGAATGGAATTTTCCATCTATACCAATAAAATTTCAAACAGCAAAGTGTGTTCAACGGTGGATTATTTTATTTTTTTATTATGTTAGTCACCATACGGTACATCATTAGTTTTTGAACAACATACTATTTTAGAAAACATATCTTAGCACAACATCCCTGATGTTCATTAACAAAAAAACAGTTTTTATAGAATAAAAGGGCATTAAATATTTCACAATCTGATAAAAACATGTAACATTTGGGGACCTAATGGATATCAAGCATAGTGAATATATGAGAAAACTCCTCATTTATACAAAGCTGGTAGGAATATAAATTAGTACAACCTTACAAGATAATTTTGATATACAGTAAAAGCCAGAGAATTGTATAAATAACATAATATTTGAAGATACTGTCTGAGATTTATTCTCTGCATCTCCCCACTACCCATTGTATCCAAGGTACAATAAGAGAAAATGGGTTATCTAGCTTAGGTGGAAAGCTAAGGAAGCTTTCTCTGATGAAATTGTAAGTACAGATATTTTAAAAAAACCACGAAGAACAAAGCAACACATACTCCATTTTGCAGTATTTATTTCTAGGTTGTGCCCTAGAATTCAGAGAGCGCATGCTCTGAAATTCGACTTCAGGCTTTAGAAACACTAGAGTTTAAGTTGTGGCTATACCACTTCTTAGCAATATCATGTAAAAATTGCAATCTCACTGTGCCTCAGTTTCTTCATGTGTAAAATGGGGAGGGGAAAACAATAGTACTGCATCATTGGATTGTTGTTAGGATTCAAATGAGATAAATTCATGTCTAGGTCTTAAAGGAACATCAACATTATTACAATTCTCTTTTCAAAATGTTTTACAATGAAAGTGTATCACTTTTAGAAATAGAAATCTGCATTTTCAAAACCCTATCCCCTCCCACCATGTGATTCTGATCCAAGTTATCTGCAGACCATTCTTTGAGAACCACCAGACTAGATGGACACTCAGGATTTTTCTGTTTCTTTCTGTAAAATCACTATATATTGTGATAAACTATTCTGGGCAATAAAAAGGGGTTTATTCTTAGCTATCTTAAATAGAGGACTTCCCCAATGTTCCCAAATAGCTTGCTCTAGAATTTAATTGCTTAGCTTGTAAGGAAGTCCCTGTGTTACTGTCATTAACACAAGTCATCGTTTAAAAACATGCAGATAATGATTAGGCTAAGTTCTAGGAAACATTGTGGAAGTGTGGGGGAAATAGGCGCTCACATGAATTATTGATGAGAATATACATTGGTATAGCCTCTCTGGCAAGCACTTTGGCAATATTGAAATGCATTTCTAGGAATTTAAGCTTTAGATAGATTCCCAACTTTCCTTTTTCTTAAGTGCACAAGAGATTGGAAATATCTGATTATCAATAAGAAACTGATTAAACTATGGTTTATCCATATGATCAAATACTATCAAACTTTATTGGAAAACAATAACTTCCTACACCCCAAAATGGAATGATCTCTAGTAATATAGCAATAAGGACACAAGAGTTACAGTACAATGTGCACATTATGCCATTACGTGGTTGTATTGTACAGAAGGCACACACACAAATATACACACGGTATTTGCTTGGTACAGCAGTTACCTCTGGGAAGGGAAACTCAAAGGCTGGGAGACAAGAGTAGGAAAGAGACATTTTACTGCATATTCTTTTATACCTTTTAAATGTTTTCCCACCTATATGTACTATGTATTTTAAAATTAATTTTCAAAATATGTAGAAAGGTTTGTTCAGAAAGGAACAGGTTCAATGTCAAAAACTTAAGATTGAGAGGTAGAAAAGATGACCATAACTCTTTCTTTCCTGCTGTGTTGAAGTGTATTTCCAATTGTTTCTCTTAAAAAAGGACTTTAAAAAACAGGGGGAGACCAACAATTACGAGCACAATATTGCCTAGCTCTGAAGCTTGGCACTGAGTGATGCTGACAGACAGGGGCCTGTTGACTCAAATATCTTCTGTCACAACAAGAACACCATCCTAATGGATGCTTGCCACCTAAGTGGCTTCGAGAAATTCAAAGCACGTTGCAAAGATGTAATTAATCCTTACGTGAACTAGTAGGCAATTTCATTAGCCCCATCTCACAGGTGAAGCTATGGCAGAATAATCATTTATCTGTCATGCCTGGCAGAACCGGTCCTATATTTTTAGTCATAAGTCTGGGAAGCTTTAAAGATTTTGGCACACTGGGCTGGGGGGCGAGGCAGTTACTAACACCATATAAAGCATTTCACATTTGTTATTTTGATATGCAGGTGTGCGCGTGTATGTGCTTATGTACTAAATAAAGTCGGCCTTCTACAACCATAAAGGAATGAATCTGGATTCCAGTCCTGCCTCTGTCCTTTGCTGACTGTCTGACCTTCACTGATCCTGCGGGACCATGGGCAAGTCCCTAATAATTATAGTAGTATTATCTGCCACTACATCAAAGTTATTTGTTGTTTGTTTGAATTGAGAGGCTACTGTTTACCAAGCTCCAGGCTTGAGGTTTCCAAGCATTGTCTCCCTTAATGGGTACACTAACCCCACAGGCAGGTACAGAATTGTTACGGAAACTAAGAAACAGACCTCATCTAACTCATTCAAGGTCTCATAACTATGCATGGTGATTCCGATCGAGGTCGGTCTGACCGACCTGAGTCCATCTTTGAGCCGCCCTGCAGTGACAAATGTAAAAGTTCTTTATAAATTCCAAAACATCTCACACGTACTAGTTTTACTCTAGTAACTAACACAGAGGGTCAGTAAGTGGGAGGCGCTTAATGTTTTGTGGACGAGTAAACCAGGCTGGCTGGACCAGAGTTTATGCAGGAAGTATTTGGGAAAAAATAATCCCTTTGATATTCATAATTATCATTGTAATGACTAAATAATACTCTGCTAGTGGTGTAGCATGATCCTTTGACCGTTGTCCTATTTCCGATGCCCATTTTGCAATATTAAATACAGCTCAAACATCTTCACATGTGTTTTGTATACTAATAGCTAGCTTCTTTTTCTTTTTACTAATAATATGTGTTGAATATTACTAATTTGACACTTTATGGGTATGGGCTTAATAAGTCTTCACAAGAACACCTCAACCTGGGGGGCACCTGGGTGACTCAGTCAGTTAAGCCTCTGCCTTCAGCTCGGGTCATGATCTCGGGGTCCTGGGATCGAGCCCCGCATTGGGCTCTCTGCTTGGCAGGGAGCCTGCCTCCCCCTCTCTTTCTGCCTGCCTCTCTGTCTACTTGTGATATCTCTCTCCTTGTCAAATAAATAAAATCTTAAAAAAAAAAAAAAAAGAAAAAAACAGAACACCCCAACCTGGGGTACCTGGGTGGCACAGTCAGTTAAGCATCTGACTCTTGGCTTCAGCTCAGATCAAGATCTCAGGGTCCTGGAATCGAGCCCCATGGCAGGCTCTGTGCTCAGCATGGAGTCAGCTTGAGATTCTCTTTCTCTCCTTCTGACCCTCCCACTCTCACTGTCTCTCTGTCTCTAAAATAAATAAATAAAATATTAGAAAGAAAATTTCAACCCTTCGAGGTACTTTTATTCTTATCTGTAATTAAAGAAACAGCCTCAGAAAAGTAAAGTAACATGCCACTTGCTAGCAAGTGCCAACATAAGACTTAAAACCAGATCTACGCAGAGCCCGAGGTGGTACTCTTTAATTCAGCCATCCAATGAAGTGCTCTAGTCTGGGGGGTTACAAACAGCAGAAATTTTTTCCTCACAGTTCTGAAGGCTAGAAGTTCAAGATCAGGGTACCAGCAAGGGCAGGTTCTGAATTGAGGGTCTGTTTTGAAAAGTCAGTCCAGCCCTACTGGCCCTCCCTCCCACTCTCGCCAAAACCCTCCCTCCTCTTCCCTTTTCTCTCCATCTGAAAACATTTCAGATGCCTCGAGGGAATGGCCTTCCAGAATCTTATGACTGTATATAGTTTTACAACATCAATAAATTATGTTACATATGCACTAACAAGTATTGATTGCTTCCACCAAAAAGGAAGAAGTTCTCTGTTTGTGATTTCTAGCTGTGAGTTCCACAGGGATAAGATGTTTGTTTTGTTTGCTTCTGTATCCCCATTCCTACAACTGTGCCTAGTACCTAGAAGGTGCTCAAGAAATACTTGCTAAAGGGATGAATTATTCATTTTAGAAATTGTCCCTGGCCCCCCCCCACTTCCCGTCAGCAACCCCCTGCCTAGGTTAGTGCTTCCCCACTTCCTCCATATCCTAGAACACCACACAAATCACCATCATTGCTCTTAGCATATTGTTTTATAATTGCTTGTGTGTGTGTAGGGTAATGATCTTGTCCTGTAGAGTATAATAAGCTCCTTGAAGTGGAAAAACTGGCTTGTATGACTTTTCATGCAAGACTAAATAAATTTCGTGATGCTTTCAACATCTCCCCTGGGCTACCCTCCATCCCAACCTCCTATCCCTCAGCACCTGGGCTTCCTCAACGGACTCCTGATGGGTGCCCCAGCCCCCCAGGGTGCCCTCTGCATTCTCACACTGGAGCCCAAATCAGCTCCTGCCACTCCCTTGCTCAAAGCTCCAATGAATTTTATTCTAAGTGTGATGAAAAGCTCTTCCCATGACCTTCAAGGTCCTAGATAATCTGAACCCTGGCTACTACTGTGACTCATTCCTCCCACGTTTCCCCTTGTCACAGCTTTCAGCCTCATTTGAGTTCCCTGCCCTGGAAAAGCCAAGAGAGCACACAGGTTTGCTGGACCCATAACTGGAAACATGCTTCCCTTGGAGGAGTGGTGCTGAACCCTATAAGACCAAATGCCCTCTTTTAAAACAAATGTTAGCTCCAAAATGAAAACCATCAGTCATGAATTATAGTTCCATTAGAATAACTCTAATGCTTAATTGTCAGAAATGATAAAAAGGAAAATAATTTATACTATAATATGCATTCTAAGATATTAATGCCCAGGCACAACTACGTTAGCAGATGTAATGCAATAGTCTGGTCTTGCAGTTAGACTGAATAATGTGAGCAAAAAGCTACAAATGCAGACAGATACCCACGTGTTGTATTTGTAACTCACACATCACCACAGCCTGGCACTGGTTACACGATTATACATAATAGATGACAACCGTTGGGAAAGTTCTGAATAAAGAAAAGACATCAAAATTCATATGTAATAAAATAACAGACTGAAGAGATTGAACTATGTAAAAATCAAGTATATTTGCATGATAAGAAAGTCACCAAGTCAAAAAGTAAATGACAAAGTGGGAGAAAATAGTTTCAAGATTTATTACAGGTAAAAGACTAATATCCCCAAATATATGAAGAGCTTGTTAAAAAAAACTGAGGGAGGAGTACCTCACTGGCTCAGCCGGTAAGGTGTGAGACACTCGATCTCGGGGTTGTGAGGTCGAGCGCCATGTTGGGTGTAGAGATTACTTTAAAAAAGACTTTTTAGGGTGCCTGGGTGGCTCAGTGGGTTAATGCCTCTGCCTTCGGCTCAGGTCATGATCCCAGTTTCCTGGGATGGAGCCCCACATCAGGCTCTCTGCTCAGCAGGGAGCCTACCTCCCTCCTCTCTCTCTGCCTGCCTCTCTGCCTACTTATCTCTGTCTGTCAAATAAATAAATAAAAATCTTTTTTAAAAAAAAGTCTTTTTAAAAAATGAGAGGAAAAAAGACCAAAACCCAATAGAAAAATGGACAAAATGCACAGATAATTCACCAGAAAATAGATTACCCTGAAGCATTTT
>RCUC01098194.1:0-10857 GCA_003697995.1 Taxidea taxus jeffersonii | reverse complement strand
TTTTTTTTTTTTTAAGAGTCTGAACAGCTGGCCACCAGATGCCAGTCTCTATCCCTTGAGTTGTGTTGGCTGCTTATAGTTCGGATAATTTAATGACCGATCTTCACTTAAGTTGGTGCCCAGTTACTGCCAAGCTGGACTTTTATTATTAGGTGGCATTTATATCCAGGAATATTGAAGGCTTAATGAAAAGAGTGTAAAGATGGGTCTGGAAAATACTCCGAAGGATAGAGTGGCTGGAGGTAACAGAAGATTTAGAATTTTTAATTTAGAACATTATGCCTAGATTTAAAAAAATGAAAATATATATGTAAAAATAAATACAACTAATAGGTAAAAATTCAAAACAAGCATCAATTCATAGTGCTTTTCAAGATTTTCTAATGTTTATCAGAAATATATCTCTGGCACAATGAACTGAAGATAACACAACATCACAACAATATTGATGTATTTGAACATCAATAGTCATAATGTTTGCCTTACTACTGCAGTATTCACATTTCTGACCAGGAAAAGGAAACTAAAAGGAAGAGTCGGAATTCTCAAGATAATTGCAAAAAATGTTTTCAATGTTTTTTCTTTTTATCAACTTTATTTAGGTATAATTCACATATAAAATATATATAATGTAACCGTTTTAGAAGGAAGGTTCAAGGACTTGTGACAACTATGTGCCACTGTAACCACAGCCACAGTTAAGATTTAGAATATTCTCAGTACTCCCCCAATATTTTCTGGAGTCCTTCCCTGAAGCCCCTTTGCTTTCAGTCCCCACTCCCACCCCAGATCCAGGCAACCACTGATCTGCTTTGTCCCTATAGATTGGTTTGCCTGCTCTAGAATTTCTTATAAATGGATTCATACCTCTCAAGACAGTGTCCCACCTCCCAGGACAGTGTTCCATGCGACTTCATAGCTCTCCACCTCCATATCATCCACATCAAGATCCAGGCTAATGGTATATTCTCTTTTCTATCTGGTTTCTTTGGTTCAGCAATGTTTTTGAGACTCATCCATATTGCAGCCCTTCATTTTTTTTTTTCTGAGTAGTATTCCACTGTATGAATTTACCACAATTGGCTTATTTGTTCCTCAATTGATAACATTTGGGTTGCTTCTAGTTTTACTGATGAGTAGTGTTCTATCACATGGATATACTTTGAACTATTGTTCCAATCACAGATGGATATTTTGTTTCCAGCTTGGGGCTATTATGAACTATGCTGCTAAGAATATTTTTGTATTCACTTCTTGCAGATATTCTTTGATTTCTCTTGGGTAAATTGCCTACAAATGGAATTGCTGGATTTCACAATAAGGGCAGTTAACTCTAAATGAATGTGCCAACCAGTTCTCAAGAGTATTTGTACTGTTCTACTTGCAACCAGCATCATACAAGAGTTCCAGTTGTTCCACATATTTTTCCACTCTTGGCACTGTTGGTCTTCTATTTCCTTATTTATTTTTATTTTTTTAGAGAGTGAGAGAAAGAGAGCAGGCAAGCATGGGGCAAGGAGGGGCAGAGAGAGAGGGAGAGAGAAACTTAAGCAGGTTCTACACGGGGTTCAGTCCCGCAACCCTGAGATCATGACTTAAACATAAATCAAGATTCAAACGTTCAACCAACTGAACCACCCAAGTGCCCCTTGGTCTTTTACATTTTAGCCATAGTTAGGGGGTATGTAGCATTACCTCACTATGTTCTTACTTCCCACTTCCCTGGTGACACTTTTCTTAAGACACTTTTTCAGATAGGAAGAGAGAATATCTGGATGCAAGTATAAGAGAAAAGGCTAATGAGTAGAGTTACCATATATTCTAGCATATATAGAACAGCCCTGGATTACACCCAGTGTCCTAGTGTAACTAACAATAGCACCCTTGTATTAATTTGCTCAGGCTGCCGTAACAAAATACCACAGATTGGATGGATTTATTTTTTTTCTTAAATATTTTATTTATTTATTTGACAGAGATCACAAGTAGGCAGGCAGAGAGAGAGGAAGGGAAGCAGGCTCCCTGCCAAGCAGAGAGCCCAACGTGGGGCTCGATCCCAGGACCCTGGGATCATGACCCGAGCCGAAGGCAGAGGCTTTAACCCACTGAGCCACCCAGGTGCCCCTGGATGGATTTATTGATAGGAATTTATTTTTCACAGTTCTGGAGACTAAGAAGTCCAAGACAGGTGTTGGTCAACTTGGTTCCCCAATGAAGCTTCCCTTCCCAGCTTGCAGATGACCACCTTCTCTCTGGGTCCTCACATAGTGGAAAGATAGAGAGAAGAAGCAAGCTCCCTGGTGCCTCTTCTCATGAGGGTACTAAACCCATCATGTGGGTCCTACCTTTCTGACATCTAAACCTGACTACTTCCTAAAAGTCCCATTTCCAAATATCATCACACCGGGATTAGAATTTCAACATATTAATTTGGGAGAGGGGGACACTCCATAATAGCCCTGTAATTTGGATTCAGTCTTGCTGTGGGTGTGTGATGCAGTCTTCTCTAACTACTCACAAAACCTCCAGTACATCTGTATTTCTCACAGATATATTTGAGGTTATAGTTGTGTTTGAGAGTCAGGTACCAAGAGCAGAAGTTACCTGGTAAAACTCCATTATTCATGCTACAATTATTATAAGCTTTGAAAACATTCAAAAGTATACACTACTATGTGCGTCATCCTATTAAACTATTAGTTGTTGTTGTTGTTCTTGTTCTTGTTGTTTTGGTCTAGTGTTTTCATTTGAAGAACAAAACCTACATCCTAAAAGCGCACTGTAAATTAAAGAACGACCGTTATAAATGAAAATACATTATTTCAAATTCTGACCAATTCCAAAATAAATGTGAAGATTTATCTTTTTTTTAATTTTATTTTTATTTTTTTATAAACATATAATGTAACCCCACCACCCTCAGTTTATGACATTAAGAGTCTCTTTTGGTTTGTGTCCCTCCCAATCCCATCTTGTTTCATTTATTCTTTTCCCCCTTAAACCCCCCCGTTGCATCTCTACTTCCTCATATCAGGGAGATCATATGATAGTTATCTTTCTCCGATTGACTTATTTCGCTAAGTATAATACCCTCTAGTTCCATCCACATCGTTGCAAATGGCAAGATTTCATTTCTTTTGATGGCTGCATAGTATTCCATTATCCCGATATATATATATATTTGAGTCTGTACATATATATATATATATATATATCTCACATCTTCTTTATCCATTCAACTGTTGATGGACATCTAGGTTCTTTCCATAACTTGGCTATTATGGACATTGCTGCTATAAACATTCGGGTGCACGTGCCCCTTTGGATCACTACGTTTGTATGTTTAGGGTAAATACCCAGTACTGCAATTGCTGGGTCATAAGGTAGCTCTATTTTCAACTTTTTGAGGAACCTCCACGCTGTTTTCCAGAGTGGTTGCACCAGCTTGCATTCCCACCAACAGTGTAGGAGGGTTCCCCTTTCTCCGCATCCTCGCCAACATCTGTCATTTCCTGACTTGTTCATTTTAGCCATTCTGACTGGTGTGAGGTTGTATCTCATTGTGGTTTTGATTTGTATTTCCCTAATGCCAAGTGATGTGGAACACTTTTTCATGTGTCTTTTGGCCATCTGGATGTCTTCTTTGCAGAAATGTCTGTTCATGTCCTCTGCCCATTTCTTGATTGGATTATTTGTTCTTTGGGTGTTGAGTTTGCTAAGCTCTTTATAGATTTTGGATACTAGCCCTTTATCTGATATGTTGTTTGCAAATATCTTCTCCCATTCTGTCAGTTGTCTTTTGGTTTTGTTAACTGTTTCCTTCACTGTGCAGAAGCTTTCGATCTTGATGAAGTCCCAATAGTTCATTTTTGCCCTTGCTTCCCTTGCCTTTGGCATTATTTCTAAGAAGAAGTTGCTGCGGCTGAGGTCGAAGAGGTTGCTGCCTGTGTTCTCCTCAACGATTTTGATGGATTCCTTTCTCACATTGAGGTCCTTCATCCATTTTGAGTCTATTTTTGTGTGTGGTGTAAGGAAATGGTCCAATTTCATTTTTCTGCACGTGGCTGTCCAATTTTCCCAACACCATTTGTTGAAGAGGCTGTCTTTTTTCCATTGGACATTCTTTCCTGCTTTGTCGAAGATTAGTTGACCATAGAGTTGAGGGTCTATTTCTGGGCTCTCTATTCTGTTCCATTGATCTATGTGTCTGTGTTTGTGCCAGTACCATACTGCCTTGATGATGACAGCTTTGTAATAGAGCTTGAAGTCTAGAATTGTGATGCCACCAACTTTGGCTTTCTTTTTCAACATTCCTTTGGCTATTTGAGGTCTTTTCTGGTTCCATATAAATTTTAGGATTATTTGTTCCATTTCTTTGAAAAAATTGGATGGGATTTTGATAGGCACTGCATTAAATGTGTACATAGCTTTAGGTAGCATAGACGTTTTCACAATATTTGTTCTTCCAATCCATGAGCATGGAACATTTTTTTCCATTTCTTTGTGTCTTCCTCAATTTCTTTCATGAGTACTTTATAATTTTCTGAGTATAGATTCTTTGCCTCTTTGGTTAGGTTTATTCCTAGGTATCTTATGGTTTTGGGTGTAATTGTAAATGGGATTGACTCCTTAATTTCTCTTTCTTCTGTCTTGTTGTTGGTGTAAAGAAATGCAACTGATTTCTGTGCATTGATTTTATATCCTAACACTTTACTGAATTCCTGTACAAGCTCTAGCAGTTTTGGAGTGGAGCCTTTTGGGTTTTCTACATATAGTATCATATCATCTGCAAAGAGTGATAGTTTGACTTCTTCTTTGCTGATTTGGATGCCTTTAATTTCTTTTTGTTGTCTGATTGCTGGCTAGGACTTCTAGTACTATGTTGAATAGCAGTGGTGATAACGGACATTCCCGCCGTGTTCCTGACCTTAGTGGAAAAGCTCTCCGTTTTTCTCCATTGAGAATGATATTTGTGGTGGGTTTTTCATAGATGGCTTTGATGATATTGAGGTATGTGCCCTCTAACCCTTCACTTTGGAGAGTTTGGATCAGGAAGGGATGCTGTACTTTGTCAAATGCTTTTTCAGCATCTATTGAGAGTATCATATGGTTCTTGTTCTTTCTTTTATTAATGTATTGCATCCCATCAAAAAAGAGAATTACAAACCAATATCCTTGATGAACATAGATGTGAAAATTCTCACCAAAATACTAGCCAATAGGATCCAACAGTACATTAAAAGGATTATTCACCACGACCAAGTGGTATTTATTCCAGGCCTGCAAGGTTGGTTCAACATCCACAAATCAATCAATGTGAAGATTTATCTTTTAACACTTTATTTTGACCTTTTGTGAATTGAAAGGATTATACTGCACACTCAGGTACAAGTTTATCCATAAAGACAAAACAAAAGTTGAGCCAGAGATTCTGTCCATCCCTGAAACCAAATCCAAGGAAAAAAATGCTTTCTCAATTCATTTCCCATTTTCCTCTTTCATTTTGGTAATAAACTACCATCTGAATGTAATGATTTCAATTTTACATAGTCTGTCTCTTTCCTGTTCACAATATGATTCACAATATGATAATGTCCAGTCCCAAGCATTATATCTGGTAGCACTTCATGGCAGGTTAAAAATGGATAGAAGCATGCATGCAAATCTTAAGTTTGCTACATAACTCTGAACACATTTTCACAACATAACCTTTCATGTGGTTTTACCCTTATGAGACTTCATTTGGCAAATTTTTAGCATGTACATAAATACAAGATATTATATGGGGCACCATGGATAATAGAAAATTACAAAGAAGTTTAAGACATAATCTCAACCTTGGAGAAACTTATACTTTAATATGGAAAGGATGAGCACTCACATAAAGAACTGTAACATAAAGCAGAAAGCAATAAATACCCTGTAAGTGAGATAAATGATTATAGCTTGGAAGCTTTGGATGTCCTTGTAAGCAGGGCTTTGCTGTGCCAAGAGAACTATGCATATAAGAATTATCAGCCAAGTGGGGAAAAAAGTAATACTTACTAGCTTTGCAAGTGCCCATTTATACCACCTGCTGGTCAGGAAGAAGAAAAGGTGATTTTTTAAATTTTATTTTTTTTCCAGTGTTCCAAGATTCATTGTTGATGTACCACACCCAGTGCTTCATGCAATATGTGCCCTCCTTAATACCCACCACCAGGCTCACCCAATCCCCGACCCCCCTCCCCTCCATCAGTTTGTTTCTCAGAGTCCTCATCCTTCATCTCCCCTTCCAATTTCCCCCAACTGACTTTTCCTTTCCTTCTCCTAATGTCCTCCATGTTATTCCTTATGTACCACAAATAAGTAAAACCATATGATAATTGACTTTCTCACCTTTTTTGATGTTTGGCATCGAAGGGTAAGGTTTGTAATTTCAATTCAAAGTGAGCTTTGCTGCTCCACATCTCCCATCCCCACATCCACACTAACACTGAATCCACTTAAATCAACTATGTGGATCAGAAGCCTAAAACAAATTGAAACAGTGTTGGACCCACCTTGTGGGGTAATAACTTGCCTAGTACTACACAGAAATAAGATATTGAAAATTACACGTCACCTGAGCACAGGAAATGTAGGGGCAGACAAGAGAACTGTCTCTGCCCAGCACTGAGGACACAGATTATTCTCTGGTCTACCACAGAATCAGGAAAGAGCCCAGCCAGAAAAGCCCTAAGGTGTCAAGGCTGTGTCTCCATCCACTAGTGAACTGTGGCCAGCAAATTTCAACCTTGGACCCAGCATATTATAACACCATCTTCATTAGAGGGAAGCTAAACAAGGAAAAGAAGATTGTGGAAAGGGAAGGCAGTAGTATCACCTCTCTCTTTCCCATGGGCTGAAGATGAAATGTGAGCAGGAAGATAAACATGTTCTCCCTCTCCCTCACACTGACTCCAGGCTCAAGCATGACCAATAGGTCAATGGCAAACTTGATACAAGCACAGACTTGAAAAAATATTTGCATATTTTCACTTCTTCTCTTGGACTCTTAGAATTGCCTGGATACATGTCCATACTATCCTTCCAGAGAATAAGATACATGAAGCTGAGTCAATTGCCCTAGTCAAAGCCATCTTAGATCAGCCAACAGCCAGAAGACCAAAAACACCCACCAAGACTAGAAGAAATGCCTAGCCAAGCACCACCAAGATCAGTGAAACTTCTCAGTCAACCCACAGATTCATGAAGAATAATAAATGGTTGCTGGGGGGGGGGGGTCCCATTTTATTTTACTTTATTTCTTTTCAGTGTTCCAAACTTCATTGTTTATGCACCACACCCGGGGCTCCATGCAATATGTGCCCTCCATTATACCCGCCACCAGGCTCACCCAACCCCCTAACCCTCCTCCTCTCCAAAACCCTCAGTTTGTTTCTCAGAGTCCACAGTCTCTCATGGTTTGTCTCCCCTTCTGATTTCCCCCATTCCATGTCTCCTCTCCATCTCCCAATGTCCTCTATTTTATTCCTTTGTGCTCCACAAGTAAGTGAAACCATATAATAATTGACTCTCTTTATTTGACTTATTTCACTCAGCATAATCTCTTCCAGTCTCATCCATATTGATACAAAAGTTGGGTGTTCATCCTTTCTGATGGAGGCATAATACTCCATAGTATATATGGACCATATTTTCTTTATCCATTTGTCCATTGAAGGGTATCTTGGTTCTTTCCACAGGTTGGCAACTGTGGCCATTACTGCTATGAACATTGGGGTACAGGTGGCACTTCTTTTCACTACATCTGTATCTTTGGGGTAAATACCCAGTAGTGCAATTGCAGGATCATAGGGTAGCTCTGTTTTTATTTTCTTAAGGAATCTCTACACTGTTTTCCAAAGTGGCTGCACCAAGTTGCATTTCCCAACAGTGTAAGAGAGTTCCCCTTTCTCCACATCCTCTCCAACACTTGTTGTTTGCTGTCTTGTTAATTTTGGTCATTCTAACTGGTGTAAAGTGGTATCTCAATGTGGTTTAATGGTTGCTATTTTAAGTCATGAAGTTGTTGTTGATTTTAACCTAGAAATAGGTAAATGATATATCCTAAATGAAATTGCTCTGGACTGAATTGTGTTACTCCAGAATTCATCCACTGAAGCCCTGACTTAAAATGTGATGGTATCTGAAGGTGGGGGCTTTGAGAAAAAAAGTTGGTTTAGGTGAGTTCATGAAGGTAAGGGCCTCATGACAGGCTTTGTGCCCCTATAAGAAAAGGAAGAGATACCAGAGCCCTCACTTCCGACCCCATTTGAGAACCATGAGAAGGCAGCCATCTAAAACACCAGGAAGAGAACCTTCATTAAAACATGACCACTCTGGCACCCTGATTTCAGACTTCCAGCCTCCAGAACTGTAAGAAAATAAGTGTTTGTTGTTTAAGCCACCAGTTTACAGTATTTTGTTATGGCAGCCTGAGCAGACTAGAACAGCTTTTGGTACTGAGAAGCAGAGTGCTGCTGTAGCAAATACTTGAACATACAGAAGCAACTTGGGCATTGAGTCATAGATAAAGACTGGAACAGTTTTGGGGTATACTAGAAATATGGACATTAATGGCAATCCTACAAGGTCTCAGACAGATGAAGAACATGTAATTGGGAACTGAAGGAGAGTAATCCTTGTTTAAAATCTTAGAATCAGCAGAAAATGTGGTTGAACTGTATTCTAGTGTTTTGTGGGAGCTAGAAAGTGTGAGCAATGAAACTGTATGTTCGGCTTGCTCTCTTCTGACTTCTTACAGTGAAATGCCAAAAGACATATATTAATTGAAGAAAGAATTGTTAAGCAACAAAGGAACCAGAACTTGAGGATTTAGAAAATTCTCAGCTGATCCATATTGTAAAAATGAGAAATCTTGTTCTGAAGAACACACTAAGAGTGTAGCTGAGCAACAATTTGATAAAGAGATCATGGGTAGAGCTCACAAACTTAATCAGATGTCTCAACAGAAGCCAGGAATATAGATGAAACTTTATCAGCAGAGATATTGCCACTTTGAAGCAAAGAAGCAAAAAAAAGGTGGGAGAGAGTGAAGAAAGGCTGTCAGTTTGGGGGGGGGGTGATTTTATAGGATGGAACCATATTGCTCTTTGCTTATAAACATGTACTATATTTCCAGAAAAGGGAAAGAGGGACCCACAAAGCAATTCAGAAATCATCAGGCTATCACTCTCACTACAGACCCAGAATTCACAGACCCAGGAGCAAGACTGCCTCCACCTCAGTTTCAAAGAGTGAGACCACCACTCAGTATAGCCTCATGGGTGTGGGCAATCTGCTAAACTGTGGGGGTGATGCTATCACCCCAGGCAAGCTGGAGGATCAAACCAAAGAGGATTATTCACACAACTTAAGATATAATACAAATTGCCTTGCTAAGTTTTGGGCTTGCTTGATGCCTATTATCCCTTCTTTCGTATTTCTCCCTTTTAGAATGAGAATGTCTATCCTATGCCTCTTTTAGAAGCACACACTCAACTGGTTTCACAGATTCACAGCTGGAGAGAAGTCTGCCTCAGGATGAATTCCACCTACAGTTTCACCCATATCTGACTTAGCTGATATTTATTTTTTTATTGACATATAATGTATTATTTGTTTTGGGGATACAGCTCTGTGAATCATCAGTCTTACACAATTCACAGCACTCACCATAACACATACCTTCCCCAATGTCCACCACCAAGCCACCTCATCCCTTCCACCCCTCTCCCCTCCAGCAACCCTCAGTTTGTTTCCTGAGACTAAGTCTCTTATGGCTTGTCTCTCTCTCTGGTTTCATCTTATTTCATTTTTCCCTCCCTTCTGCTATGATCCTTTGTCTTGTTTCTCAAATTCCTCATATCAGTGAGATCATATGATAATTGTCTTTCTCTGATTGACTTATTTCACTGAGCATAATACCCTCTAGTTCCCTCCACATCATTGCAAATCGCAAGAGTTCAATTTTTGATGGCTGTATAGTATTCCATTGTGTATATATACCACATCTTCTTTATCCATTCATCTGTTAATGGACTTAGCTGCTATTTAAATGAGAATTTTGACTTTAGAGTTGATACTAGAACAAGTCAAGACTTTTGGGACTATTGAGATAGAATGAATGCATTCTGAATACAAGAAATCATAAATTTGGGGGGACCAGGGGCAGAGTGTTATGGACTGAATTGTGTTCCCCCAAAATTCATATGTTGAAATCCTAACATTTGATGTGATAGCATTTGGAGATGGGGCCTTTGGGAGATATTTAATTTTAGATGTCACAAGGGTAGGGCCCTTATGATGAGATTAGTGTCCTGTTTAAAAAAAAAAAAAAAGGTGGGGTACACACCAGAACTCTCTCTCCCTACCATGTGGGAACACAGTGATAAGGTGCCCTCTACAAGACAGAAAGAGTGCTCTCACCAGAATTGACACCTGCTGGCACTCTAATCTCAGAGCTACAGCCTCCAGAAACATGAGAAAATACATTTCTACTATTTGAAATGCCCAGTTTATGACATTTTGTTATGGCAGGTGAAAAGATTCCTATATATAACTAGTATCATCCAAACTTATTTTACTATCCTGTCCCTTCCCATGGAACATTCCAGAATATGATTCCACAGACAACACTCCAGGGGAACACTGGGATAAATAAATCATAATAATACAAATGTGTCAAGATGCCAGATTTTAGAGACATAATAAAAAAATGACAATCAGGATTTTATGATGGAATGTTTTGGGGAAGTAGAAAAGGGAGTAAAAGCAATATTTAAAATCCTGAGAACCTGAGAGGATTGTGGTATTAATGACAGAATTAGGCAA
>RCUC01098187.1:0-11626 GCA_003697995.1 Taxidea taxus jeffersonii | reverse complement strand
AAAAAAAAAAAAAAAAGAGGAATAAGAAATCAAAGTTTCTTCCACACACATTTTTCAAATAATAGGAAATGAAATCGACATGAAAGTTCAAATAACTATTTCAGATCTTGCTAGCTGCTCCTTAGACTCTGAAAGAGGCTGGTTTTTAATTACTTTCAGAACCCTTGGAATCAGAGGTCTATCTGTGAAGGAAACTCACTTTTTCCCATGATTTCTCCACTCCCTTTATGGAGTCATCTTCCTGTACTTGCCCTTGACCTCATGAGAAACTTCCTCTCATGCTCTACCTCACAAGCTGACAGCCCGTGTTTGCTCATCACCCAGTTTACTCCCTCCTGCTATAGCAGTGTTCTCCTCGATCATCTCCCTAACTCATTGCTCTGGACTCTGAGTCCGTCAGCATGGCTATGCACAGATCCTCCTTCATCCCAGACTGATTTCTCACCCATTCCTTCTGTCCTAACTGCAGCTGTAATTGAAACTTGGGCTACTTCCTAAATACTGCATCTCCCACCTACTGTCTTCTCTATCAAGACCCTCACCTTCATTGACTGCTCTGGAAGGCTCCCAAACATTACACCGGCATTTTTGATGCCTAGTAATACCTCCAGATCACAGAACGTTTACGGTCTTCCGTTTTTCATCATTTAATAAACTCTAGCCCTTTCTTTAAGTTATGTTGTCTTTCCCCTCAACCCCCTAGCGATCTAGACATTTTTTGATAACTGAAGCTCCTGGTTCCTGTTTTTCCTTTTAGAATTCCTTCCTCCACTATCATCAGTCAGACATGAGTATTTTTAAGGAAACTTCAATGTATTCTGCCTCAAATAGGGTTTGTGATTTGGAACAAGTTCCTTCACTTCTAGACCTCAGTTGAAGTGGGAATTTTTATTCTAATTTGGTAGAAAGGTAGGAAATAACAAGGATGAATGACCCAATTAGTAACTAAATACCAGATGACTTCTAGGGTTTGGAATCTAAAGCTTAGATGTTAAGCTAAGGGAACACTCCCTAGCGCTCAAGAAGGACAAGCTGAGCTCCAGTAAAGGCAAAGGTTTTGAGTTGAATCTTAGGGAAGCATAGACTTTGGAGAATGAGATAAGAGCGAATAAACATTCCGAACAGGGGGGAACAACTTGATGAAAGGCCAGAAGAAAAGCATGAACAGATCGTCTTCATGGAGCATTGGGTTGCTCAGCTTAGAATGGGTTTGAGAAAGAGAGAAGACAGAGATCTGGTGAAAAGATAGTATTATTAGTCAGAATGCTTGGCTCCAAGTGATAGAATCTCAACCGACACTAAACACCAAATGGGAAATGCATGAGCTCACATAGCCAATTTGCTAAGGGCAAGAGAAAGGCTAGCCTTGAGTACAGCTGGAACTGATACCAACGTACCTCTTTCTTTCAGATTGCACAAGGCCAAACCATGGCCAATGACAGTGCCAAGGTTTAGAGTACCCAGCTCCGCTTCCAAGTAGGAAAGGTCTCTTCCCCTCATCTCAATTAGAAAAGTATCCAAAGGGAGAAAGATGGGTTCAGCTTGGATCATGTATCTAGTCTGGTGGCTGAAGATAGATACCATGATTGATGGCTCTCAATGTAGCCCCATGGCTGGAATGGGGATGATAAGCAATTCACCAAAATAAAGGCATATATTTACTAGAATAAGGCAAGAAAGAGGACGGGGCCAGACCAAAATATAATTCTCCACTACAGAGAAGTTGGAGCCTGTTCACCCTACATGTGGAATTTATCCTAAAGGTCCTGGGAAGCCACTGATTCTTCCTAATCAAGGGAGAGGTGCAATAAAAACAGATCCTGGGGAAGATTAATCTGTTGACAGAATGAGGAATGGGTTAGTTGGAAAGACTGAAGTGCCTTAGCAAGATTCCTTGTACGTATAAAGAACACAAGTCTCGGTGGCTACTGAAGACAGAACAACCTGGGAAAACTGTTCAGTAACCTAAGCAGGGATAACTAGCTGGATTTGTGTGGAAATGAAAGAGATAGTTTAAAGAAATACGGAACAGATTGTGGTAAATTACCATATAGAGAACTAGAAAGAAGAGGAGGAGCCGATAAAATAATTACTTTTTGTTAAATCTTTACACTATGTCAGGCCCTGTACATACAAAACATGTCGTTGATTCCAGACACCAACCATTGGACATATGTCATGTTATCCCCATATTACAGATGAGAATGTGGAGCTCAAAAAGGTCACCCTGCTTGCAAGTTGGGATTTAAGCCTCGTTCTAATTGTTCTGTTTGATTCCAAACTCATGGTTTTTAATTGTTACAATATACTAAGTATTAGCTTAGGTAGCCAGGAAGGAGGTGGCAGAGCAGGTCACGAGGTGGTATGGATTCCTGTTAGATTTGTTGAGTTCGAGGGAAAGATAGAGCAAGCGACAGGTAGCGTCCTAAAGGCACTAAAGTCAAAGGACTGGATAAGCGTACTTTGGTGTCATTTGCTTAGTCTAGAGTCTAATGTGATTGAGGGAGAAACTTTAAGAAGAAAACAACAGTAGCTCTTTGGTAATGAGAGCAAGAAATGGAAGGTCAAAGGATGATGCTTGAAAAATGCTGAAAGCAGAATTATCAGACTTCTACTGGCCATTGATTTGGATGTGGAGAGCCCAGGGAAAGACTGATTATGGGCGAGAAATTCATAACTATATGCTCACTTTTGAATTGCTTCTCTGCCTGATTATACTAGAACTATAAAATAAATAGCTCCAATTAATTACAAAAGTTGGAAGCCCAGATGCAGAAGACACATTCAAAATCAAAGGGTTACTGCCCTACTTCTGGAATGGAAATTAAAGCCCTCTGAGGCATCGCAAGATACTGAATTTACACTGAGGGTCCACTGGACTAAAGTCCAAGGATGCCTTGATGCCTGCAAGCTCTTGTCTGACTGGTGAAGGGACAAAGAAAACTAGAACAAGCAAAAGGCAGAGTCTGGAGACAATCCCAGGCAAATGCTTCCTTTCCCATTTCCATGGGTGTCAATATTTTGTACTGCAGAGGCAGGGGTTTGTGGTGGAAGCAAGCAGGAAGGAATTCTCCTAGGATCATGTTAGAATAGAATGGCAAGGGTCAGGAGTAGCCTGGATGACTGGCATATTAAAGAGTGGGGAAAAATACTTTCAGGAGTATTTTACAGGAAACAAATTGCCGACAGGCTGACTAGAATTTCTATTTTTCTTACATTATTATTAAATATTATTTTTCCAAGGCAGGAGCTGTGCTTAAAATTTTATAGCTGTTGTAGAATTAAAGAGCTTCAAGGATATATCTAACAGTTGTTCCCAAACTTGGGAGGGAATGAGAACCACCTGGGGAGCATGTTAAAAAGCAGATATTGAATACAACAATTCCTTCTGCATTTATTAGCAGATATTGGTCTGAAATGAGGATCTTTCTTCTATATACAGTCTTTTTTGTTGCTATTGCTTTTTAATTTCACTCTGATGGATTCTTATCTAATGTGCTATATTCCATTACCATTATTATTCTGTTTTCTGCTTAGATAGGCCAAACTTGGCCAGCAAAAGCCTCCTCAAGCTGACTCTGTGTACTTTTGATATTGTCCCATTGCCTTTAGGCATTGTCCCCATTGTCTTTAGAAATACATTTTTTTGTTCGTTTGTTTTCTGGCATAACAAGCTACCAACTTGTATTTTATCTGCCTAGCCCTGGGATCAGCCATTCCTTAAGGAGGCCTGGTTCCCTTTAGTATGAAATGTTACTTAAAAACCAAGATCTGGAGACTAGAGGTGCCTATCTCTACTATGGTCGCAGGCAGATTGAGTTTGTACTCATATCTGCAATTCGAATCCAACACTACAAGGTACTTCCTTACTTTTTCTTATTCCATATTTTTGTTCTGATACATGAGAATCTGGTTTCCAACACTGTCAATGTACTCATTCATCTTGCTGTGTCCTGCAATATAGAAAGAAATTTTCAAAGCTAGTATCACTATTCTTTTTTTTTTTTAAGAGTTTATTTATTTATTTGTTAGAGAGACAGAGAGAGAGAGAGCGCAAGCACAGGCAGACAGAGAGGTAGGCAGAGGCAGAGGAGAAGCAGGCTCCCTGCCGAGCAAGGAGCCCGATGTGGGACTCGATCCCAGGACGCTGGGATCATGACCTGAGCCGAAGGCAGCCGCTTAACCAAATGAGCCACCCAGGCGTCCCAGTATCACTATTCTAATACCAAAAACAAACCTACCTAGTAAGTTCAAAATTTCTTTGCAATTCGTTTTGTGTTTAGGATATATTCCACTAAAGGTGTATAAAGTACCACATAAAGGCTCGATCCAATTTAACATGTAAATATCTAGAAATGGGAAAACAGGCAGAACCAGAAAGGGGGGGGCTGCATTGTACAAAATGAGTGGCTTGGATTTCTTAAAAATGTCAAGTCATGGAAAACAAAAAACATGAAGGAATTTTCTAAATGAAAGGAAGCTAAAGAGACACGAAAACCAAATAAAATGAAGGACCCTGGACTAGATCATCAAAGAAAAAAATACAGGGACTTTTATTTTTTTTGGTGGCAATCAAAGACATTTAAATATAGACTATATATTTGATAATATAATTGTATCAACATTAATTAAATTCCTTGGATGTGATAAGGGCATCATCCATTATCGTCACAGTAAGTCTTCATTCTTAGAAGATATGCACTGATGTGTTTAGGTGTGAAGTGATGTCTGTAACTCACTTTCAAATGGGGAAAGAGAGGAATTACCAAGAAAATGTGGCAAACTATCAACTGACTTCCAAATAGAGAGACAGAAAAAGAGAACAAGAACAAAGGAAAGATCTATGAAGCAAATAGGGCAAAAACAACAATAAGTAAAGCTAGTAAGAGGTAACTGGGAGTTCATTGTATGATTCTTTCAACTTTTTTGTAGGTTTAATACTGTTTTGTTTTGCCTTTTTTTCCTCTCCAAAATAGAGTTGGGGATAACAACGCAGAAAACTAAGCCCCATCTCAAAGAATTCTGATGTCTTAGGTAGGGTCTGGAAATATACATTTTTTCCAAAGGACTTCTCATGCAAATATGATAGCATTCTTAGAAAGGGTGTCATTTTACAGATGTGGAAACCTAAAGCAAAGACTCCATAAGGTCACACATCCTTGGAGGCAAAGCCAAAACCAAATCTCCCTTCTCCTAGGGTTCAGTGGTTCTAGAGCAGTCAAACCTGAATAAATAGTGGATACTCAATAAATATTTAGTAATCGTGGATAATCTTGAATGGTAGGTAGAGAAAGAAAAAGGAGCTGATTTAATGCTCCCTGATTCTGCCCCAGGCACTTTCAGATACTTTCACTGTTGCAGTCTTCCCAAGAACCCAACAGGTATAGACAGATAACCCATTTTTTATGTATATAGAAATTCACCTTGAGGTCTCTTGCTATTTCTTCTGTCCCTTCCTTTTTTGCCTCCCTCCTTCATTCCTAAAACACACTGAAAATTTCAAACTATGCATTCGGATAGCAAGAACTGTGTAGGGATGCAAAGATTCACAGTCAAGGACAAGGGTTGGCAAACTATGGCCCCAGGTCCAGCTGCTTGTTTTTCTAAGTTAAGTTTCGCTGGAACACAGCCATGCCCGTCTGTGCACATACTGTCTCTGGCTGCTTTCACTCTCAGTGGCAGGCAGAGTTGAGTAATAGTGACAGAAAATGTAGAGCCCTCTGACCCTTGAGTCCTTTGACTGTAGAGATAGTCACAAATATAAAAATATTTCTAAGCTGCCCCTTTACAGAAAGGGAAAGCCCTCTGCTCTAGTGTATTAAAATGCTGAGAAAAGTTCTGAAGCCACTTTAACAGCAAGGAAAGCTGGAACTCAGATGAAGTGACACTGGTCTTGGAAACAGTGGGCATTCCAGTCCGGGAGAGCTGCCATTATCATATATCTAGGAGACACAGAAGAGAATCTGAACCAGTGTTTGAGGGACGCCTGGGTGGCTCAGTTGGTTGAGCGGCTGCCTTCGGCTCAGGTCATGATCCCAGAGTCCTGGGATCGAGTCCCACATCGGGCTCGTTGCTCGGCAGGGAGCCTGCTTCTCCCTCTGCCTGCCACTCTGTCTGCCTGAGCTCCCTCTTTCTAATAAATAAAAATCTTAAAAAAAAAAAAAAGCATTTGAAAGCACTTACAAAAGGCCAGTTGATGTTTTCTCATGTACTATTCACATCAACTCTGCAGAAACCCATGCAAGGTTATATTGATTTGGGTGGAAGGAAAGGAATTCAGACTAAAGTTTGACAAACTCCATATCATGTCCCTTTTCTGCTGGGTTACCATGCCCTCTTTGCCATGTTTTAGGCTTCTGTTGACTGAAGCTCTGATTTTATATCTGTGGTCCTCTGAGTGAAGGCCTTTAAATCTTTTTAAAGGGAAGCCCTCAAGAGGATCAAACTCTCTTCCAAAGAGTGAGTCTTTGGCATCCTTAATATTGCTGTATTTTAAACTCTGTCCCACAGGCTTTCTGAAAGGTTAAAAAATGGGTTGTTTCTTTTGGTGTCACCAACATCAATGCCCCAAGTGAAAGCAGCTTTGGATTACAATTAGAGCAAGGGTGTCGTCTTTTTGCACAAAAGCAAAAACAACTTTATTGCCATTTTCTTTATTCCAGAGCCTAGCAGCTGAGAAATTTGGGGATTATTGGGGATTTCATTCTTTTCGTTCTTTCTCTCTCTCTCTCTTTTTCTTTTCTTTTTTCCTCCCTTTCTCTGTCCCTCCCCTTTCTCCCTCTTTTTTCCTTCTCTTCTCTTCTCTTCCCTTCTTCTCCTCTCCTCTCCTTTCCTCAACTTTCCAGACATCTCTTCTCTTTTCTTTATGTTTTCCCCAATAGAATCTACTTAGAGTGAGCTTAGATTCTATTACAGTAACTCCAGTGTAACCAATGAGATCTAAAATTCTTTCAAGGCTGAAGTTATTACAATTTTTTTCTTTTTACTTTATTTGATTTTATTTCTTTTTCAGTGTTTCAGCACTCATCGTTTATGCACCACACCCAGTGCTCCATGCAATATGTGCCGTCCTTAATACCCACCACCAGGCATGGCAATTTTACGTTAGGGATGGAAAGGTTTGTGACAGTACAAATAATATATGCACTATTTTACACATATTACATATATTTACATAATTATGTTACATTATTGTTTATTCTTTTTTTTTAAAGATTTTATTTATTTGTTTGACAGAGATCACAGGTAGGCAGAGAGGCAGGCAGAGAGAGAGGGAGAAGCAGGCTCCCCGCTGAGCAGAGAGCCCAATGCGGGGCTCGATCCCAGGACCCTGAGCTGAAGGCAGAGGCTTAACCCACTGAGCCACCCAGGCGCCCCTATTGTTTATTCTTGTTCATGTTCTTCTTCACCTGCAAAAGGAAGTATGGCCCCTTTCAATTGTTTTGAAATACTCCGCCTTCTAACTTTCTATACCATTTTCCAAATTTTGATAGAGACATAAGTATAGAAGAGATATTTCTGTATTGCAAGAAAAACCATGTAAGTGCTGTGATAAATGGCCCCAGTGTTGGGTAATAATCAGTGATAAGAGATGGGCAAACCAGAGGGTCCACACTTCCTGGAAAGGGTACCACTAATTAGCAAAAGCTGGGGATTGCTGCCATCCAGGAAAACATAGGGGCCAGGTCTTCTGAGTTCCCAAGACAATCAAGAAATCTACTTTTAAATGTTTCTTAAAATTTGGCTCAACCAATTAGAATGGCTACTATTGAGAAGACAAGAGCTAGCCAAGGCTGGTGAGGATATGGAGAAAAGGAAACCCCTGTGCCCTGTTGGTGGGAATGTAAATTGGTACAGCCAAGTATGGAATACAGCCTGGAGGTAAGAAATTAACAATAGAACAATCATAGGACCCAGCAATCCTGCCTCTGGGTGTGTATCTGGAGGAAATAAGATCACTATCTTGAAGAGATATCTGTGCTCCCATGTTCATTGTAGGATTATTCCCAATAGCCAAGTGTAAACAACATAAGTGCCAGGGGATGAAAGGATAAAGAATATGGGGTATACAAATACAGTAGAATATTATTTAGCCATTAAAAAGGCAGTCATGTGATTTGTGACAACACAGATGAAACCTGAGAGCATTATGATAATAAGTAAAATATGCCAGACAGAGAGAGACATGTACTGTATGATCTCTCCTATATGTGAGATCTAAAGAATGAACTCATAGAAACAGAGAGAACATTGGTGTAGGGGGGCAGTGGGGAAAATGGGTGAAAGTGGTCAGAGGGTACAAAATTCCAGTTACCAGAGTTCTGGTGATGTCATGTACAGCTTGGCGACTATACTAACCAATACGCTGACATGAAAGTTGCTAAGGCAGTAGGTCTTAAAATTTCTCACCATAAAGTAAAAAAAAAAAGGTAACTATGTAAGTGATGGGCATGTTAAGTAACCTTAAAGTTACTTAATCATTTCACAATATGGGTGTATATCAAATAATCCCATTGCACACCTTAAATGTATACAATGTTACATGTCAATTTTATTTCCATTAAGCTGGAAAAAAATTTGGCTACGATTGTGTTGCATGTAAATTGGCCCCATAAATGAGAAAAAGACAAGCAAACCAAAGACATATATAGAGTCCAGTTTTGATCGTTAGACCATGCCTTTGTATCTCCCAATGAAAGGAACTGAAATCAGTGTCTGTCTCTGGGAAGTTTCTCTACGACATTTCTACCCTCAGTACTCGATACAATCTCCTATTCTCATAGAATCAAATCTCTGCGCTCCAAGGCTTAACAATCCTCGCTCATACACTAAATGGTAAAGGTCCCAAGGTAGGTTTTTTGGCAGCTAGCCAGCTGATATTCCTTCTGCTTCATGTTGTGCTCCTTCCGACCTGTACCCGGGCCCAAACTATTGACGGAAATAAGATGGCAGATGTTTTTTCTACTCTGTGGTGTTGAACCACAGAACCACAGACCAGCTGCTTTTATATTAGGTTCTTACAAAAAAAAAAAAAAAAGGCGCAGAACAGCTATCTGATAATACTCTTCCACCTCTTTTCAAACTCCCAGTTGTCAAGAAGCAAACATTTCCAAACACTTGCAGCAAAAGCAAATGAAGGGAAACCCAAACAACATGAACCAAGGGGTATTAAAATGGGACTTGTATAGAGGTGAAGTTTGGGTTTATTTGAACCTGCACAAGTTCCAGAATTCCGTGCACTTTCTATTCTTGGTCAATGTAGTCAACCCAGAGAACATTTCTGGACTTTGATCCCGTTAAATGTCCCTAATATTTTAGAAATTAGCTTTAGCCACGTCAGAGGCTTAATGCAGGTGCAGGGGCAGAGTTTAAGGAAGGAGCAAGCTGATCTGGTTCTGAGCAGCCTTGGGAAGCACAGCCTGACCTCCCGTCATCCGGGGAGACACACATTTCAAGGCTACAGATTGTAACAATGCTCAGCGGTCTGGCAGTTTTCAGGAGAAACAGCTTGCCTCTTTCTTCCTTTCCTAGGTAATCGTAATAAGTCTAATTTACCCAACCATTCTCAGGTCTTTCATTTTTGTATTGTATTACTGTTTGACGATGTTTTCACAAACATCATGGCAACGGATCCTCAAGATGCCTGGAGAGGTAGACAGGTCACATATTGTGTTTTTGGGTTTTGTGTGTGTGTGTGTGTGTGTGTGTTTATTTGACCAAGAGACAGATATCAAGTAGGCAGAGAAAGGCAGAGGGAGGGGGGAAGCAGGCTCCCTGCTGAGCAGAGAGCCTTATGTGGGGCTTGATCCCAGGACCCCAAGATCATGACCTGAGCCAAAGGCAGAGGCTTTAACCCACTGAGCCACCCAGGCACCCCATGGGTCACCTATTGTTAAGCATTGTTTCTGCCAAGGACACAAAGGCTGAGCATCCTTGTGAGACTTGACAAAGGTTACTACAACTCAGGTTTTCTCAAGTAAGCTTGAGCATTTTTCTTCAGTTTCTATACAATACTGTGATAATTCTGTGGAGGCCATCAACTCCCTTTTTAATTTTTTTATTTTTTTTGAGGCCATCAACTGTTAAACCTGATTCATATATCCCTCTCACCTTTGACCTCAAAATTATGTAAATACTCCAATAATTTCAGAAACAATTATTGACGAATCCATAAATAGCCTTGTTAGATGCTTTTATGGGATTAAAAAACACAGGACTTGGTTTCTGTTTCAAGGGATGGACAATTTGAATTTAAAAAAGGTAATTATGTGACATTAGAAATGAGAGTAGAGGTAACACTAAGAATAATAGGTCTGACAGCGTGAGTCAAGAACAGAGCTAAGTACTTTACATGTATTATCTGATTTAATCCTTGAAACAACTCTCCAAGGCAACTGTGATTATCCATCTGACAGTGAAGGAAACTATTAAGCAACTTGCCCAAGGTCATAGCTGGCTACTGCCAGAGCTGGAACTCAGGCACACATCTGCCAGATGTCAAAGTCCTGGAAAGTTCCACTGTGTCATTCTGACTCTCTGAAGACCCACAGGAACCCACTGTGGTGGGGATTAAACATATCAGTGCCCAGGAGAATGTGGAAGGTGGGCATCCTCAGAGAAGGGCAGGGCCAGAGAAGTGAGCGTTGAGTTAGAACTTAAAAGACAAAGTGGGTGTGTGCGGGTACAGACCCGGTGCTGGTGCGGAGGGCACAGGTTGATTGGAGAAGCAGGAATCATGGCTGGGTGACTGGTTAGGCGGTGTGATGGAGTCCCTCTCAGAACTCAGGTGGCTTACCTGGCAAGAGAGCTGTAGGTTAGCACAGTGTGTTCTTAGAGCTGCGGTTATCACTGTGCCTCTTTGTTCTGAAGGGGAATTTGTTGCTTTTGCCAAGTGCTCTAACTTCCTGAGTTCAGGTACTCCCTGGAGTGGATGAAAAGCAAGATTTTGCAACATCCGTGGGAGAAGAGAGGCTCCCCTAAGTAAGAAAGGATGGATTGAACCATGCCTTTTCTTAGGGGATGGTGAAGGGGTTTAAGAGGCCTCTGAAGGCTGTTATATACATAGACCTACTTCCCAACACAGGGCTCTGCACAAGTTCTTGAAAAAGGGCTTCAAAGTTTGTACCACAAATGTATTTTACTTGATAGGCATTATTTGAAAAGTTAGAACACAGTTTTCTGGACTCTACTTTCTCTAATATTTCCTCTGCTGCAAGGGGATGCCAAGAGCTCTGGGAAATATATTGGCCAGGGTTAACTTTGTGGGCTCTAAATGGCCCACAGTCTAAATGACTGGGGAATCCTTACTGCCTGGAAAACCCTGTTCCTCTCAACATTCCCAAAGGGATTCAATTCTGATAATTCTGGCATAGGATGATAGCAGGATGCGAGAACTTGTCCGTCTTTCTGAATAGTCCTCACTACAGAGTAATGGTTTCTCATGAGGCCACACTGTGCTGTTGGAGACTTTGGAGCTGGGTGAAGACTCACACCAGTCTGGAGACACCTAAGACTTATATAACCTGTTCCCTCTTCCCCATGGAGGAGGCATGACTTAGAGAAAGCAGGGCTACAGTTTTTCATTCTGTTGCCTAACTCTCCTGGATGAGTGTGTCCCAGTCTACCC